>JAFELO010001146.1:59711-70045 GCA_017140195.1 Eumaeus atala
GGTGTGTGTGGTGTGTGTGGTGTGTGTGGTGTGTGTGGTGTGTGTGGTGTGTGTGGTGTGTGACGTATGGTTGGTGTGTGGTGTGTGGTTGTGTGGTGTGTGTGGTGTGTGTGGTGTGTGTGGTGTGTGGTGTGTTATGCCTATTATTTTTACTTTCCAAAATCATTATTTTGTAGTGGCTCATAAACTCCATCTCGCTTGCAAATTTCAAACATACAGCACCTACCATATTCTCCGAGTAGAACGTCTGTGACATACGGACGGACTGACAGACTATAGGGTTCCGCTCTTTGCCATTGGGCTACGGATCCGTAACCGTAAAGAAGTGCAATTTATTTTATTTTTAACTAAAGTGTGCTGTTATTTTTGAAGTCGATTTAATTTTTTTGTCTCTTTCTACTACCATAGTGAACTCAGCAACCCCTACCCCAACGTTGCCTCTCGTCCTCTGCTTTGTTGAGGTGAGTTGTACTACCGAGCTTGAATGTTTGAGTCCCGCTGTTTCGCAGCACCAATATTGTGAACGTAACAAACACTTGGAATTGTATTGTTTCCGCCGGTACTGTGACGTGTGCAGTTCTATTTATAACCGGAGGGGGTGAGTTGGGTTATCTGCGGGCCGACGCCAGCTGGCGCTGCTCAAGTGCTCACTCACGCATTAACTAACGACAACCATACACACGCACTAGAAACTGCTCTGTCTTCCCGTTGCTGGGACATTCCTTTGTAATACCTGAACAGCTGTTTAGCTGTAATATATACTTTATAGCATAGGAGGACAAATGAGTCGTTAGAGGCATTTGAACACCGAATGACTCCAACTCAACGACCAACCGACACCCGTTAGCATGCAGAGGCATTGCCCTTATTTACCGCATCCTACCGACCACCGGTTACCCAGAACCGCACGAACCGTGATACCATTAATGTCGACCATGCTCATGTGAGCGGGAGGTACCTCCCCTGTCGCGCCGGCCACATTCGGCTATAATCCAGGATGGTACTATTTTTTATATGTTGATTCTGAATTCGCTAGTGAGTACACCCTGCCCCGTTAATCCCCACTTCAGAGGCCTTAGGGGGTGGGGTGACCCCTGCTCACAGAAACAGCGGAGCCGTCCGGGTGGATGAACCGACGAACCCAACAAATTTAAATTTATCGGGACCGTACATGAGCAACGGGACGGACACCCAACATATTCTTGCTCCAAAGGAAGGATCTCGTAGGGACGCTTCTAACGTCTGCAGCCTCCAGACAAGAGACGGACTAAACAGCCAGAGCAGACGGCAGGCCCGTGCGCCTGGTGCCGTGTGCAGCTGGCGGCGGTGACACTGTAACCGGAACGGGGCCACGTCTCGCACTCGATGGCCAGGGATCGCTTTCATTGTCTGCTCTCATTGATATTCGCCCCTCGTGCGACGCCACCGCGCGAGCAGCTCATGACCAGCATTGCGTAAAGTGTTTCTGACACATTAACGACGCAAATGTCGCGCACGACGACGCCAGCTTCAAGTTCAATCTTGAAATCGGTTTTAGTAGAGTTGAGTGATGTGTACCCGTGCGTTGGGTCGCGCTCGTGCGCTGGGCAGAGTACAGCGCTGGCTCGCAGACCCTCTCACGAGGCCGATAGTGGACATATCGTACGGAGCTCACTAACGACTACAACTTATGCTAATCATTAATTTAAATGTTATTAAGAATACGCTACATATATAAAATTAGCAACATTTCAAATACAAAATAATTTATTCAAAATGGGATTTCACAAATCTTGTTTTGGAACGTCATGGTATTACCATGATCCACAGAGGTACCGTCAATTCCGCAGCACCATGCACACCACATACATACCACCATGCACCTACGAGGCGCGTATATCCTGATATTAATTTGCTTATTGTTTCCAGCAGTGGGGAAGCTTGCTGCCTCTGTACTGTGTTTATATTATTGTAATCTACTAGCTTGTGTTCCTCCGAAATACAAAGTAAATAAATAAAAGTGACTACCGTCAATCAATATCAGCCCTTATAACCGGACCGATAACCTCTTTCAATGAACGCCAAGGCGACCGATCTCCTGCTACTCGCATCCATCCTGTTCCGGCTACTGCGCGGAGACCGTCTTCCCACCTGTTGAACGATCGACCAAGACTTCTTTTTCCTAAAAGCGGCCTCCACTCCAGCACCTTACTGGCCCATCTGCCATCTGTTCTTCTGAGCTGAGTGTGTGACCAGCCCATTGCCACTTCAGCGAACCCAACCCACTGAACACTTCTAGAGCTTTCTTCTCGAAGTTATATCTATCTAATTGCAATAGTTTCCCGAGGTAGACCAATTCGTCTACGACTCCAAGAATAGCACCATCGACGTTGACCAAAAACGTGTTCGTTAAACATGACCTTTGTCTTGTCCAGTTTCATCCTAAGGCCAATGCGTCGGGAGGATTGAATTAGGCTGTGCTACATTTCCTGCCAGCTCCCCAACGATTCGGCCGACAAGGACATCGTCGGCGAAACGCGCATGTGAGAGGTACTCGTCGTTAATGTTAATGCCGCATTGTGCCCAGTTTGAAGTTGTCCTAGACTCGATTCGACACCGTTACGTAGTCCCACTTTGGCATTAAAGTCCCCCATAGCAACATCAAAGTGGTACAGGTGTTGTGTAAGGTCTCTGGGATGTCCTCATAAATATCCTCCACGTCGTCATCTGAATGCGTCGAGTTGTTTTTTCATTTCCAGTACATAAAACTTATTTCTTTGAGAACTCCTATACAGTGTCAGCTATCCGTTAGTGGAATGCTCTACCTGAATCTGTGCAGAACTCGTAAATTCTTACCACCGAAAACGCCTCGAAGAACACTACCGCTCGATATCTACCGCGTAGGACGTTGTCGCTCGTGTACGTGCATATATATTTATATGTACATATATACATATATATATATATATATGTATTCATATTTAGGTATGTATTTTCTGTATACATGTATATATTATGATCATGTATGTATAGTATTAATATATATCTATTTTTTTTCTATACAATGTTGGTACCAAAAAAAAAAAAAACTTCTTGACCGCTTGTGGCGGTGAGATCTCCTTTTTGTGCCTGTGCGTAGTTCTAAGTTCTAGAATAAGTTATTGTAAATACTTGGTACAAATTAAGGGTTCCGTTTTTTGCCAATTGTTTGCGGAACTTAGAATGGAGGTTAAAAATTCAACACGTATGTGCCTTCCTAATGTTATCAGAATTGATACATGTACAATATTCTGTCAGTGCTTTCAAGCAAAATATTATATGCCTATGTAATATGAATGCCTTCAGTATGTGTGTTTACTATTACTACTTATACTATTTTCCTTACTCATTTCAACTTAGGAAACGGTAAAAATTAATTAAAAGTTATAAAACCAAAAAAGTTTGAATAAAGGAATTTAAAAAAAAAGTGCATCATTAAAGTACATAACAAAAGTATCATCGACTCAAAATTGTGTATTTATTATTGTGTGTGGCCTTTACATTTCAGACATTTGCTCTGTCGACGACCTCAAACCTCCAACGACCTCAAATACTTACTTCATAACACTCCAGATTCCCGCAGCCAGTAGCCAGTAACCAGTCGCCAGTCGCCAGTAGCCAGTAGCCAGTAGCCAATAGCCAGGTTTAGTAGCCAGTAGCCAATAGCCAGGTTTACTAGCCAGTAGCCAGTAGCCAGTAGCCAGTATCCAGTGGCCAGTAGACAGTAGCCAGTCGCCAGTATCCAGTAGCCGGTAACTAGTCGCCAGTAGCCAGTAGCCAGTAGCCAGTAGCCAGTCGCCAGTTGCCAGTAGCTAGTGCTTAGTCGCCAGTAGCAGTAGCTAGTAGCCAGTCGCCAGTAGCCAGTAGCCTGTCACCAGTAGGCAGTAGCGAGTAATCAGTAGTCAGTAGTCGACATCAATATGTACGTGTGTAACTAGCTTTACACACTAGCGAGTATATGCAAAGTGTACATATCTCTTTACTATGTGTGCCCCTTAGTTTTGCCTGCGCTCCTGCAGGTTAAGGCTCGTACTCGTCATCATTTTGGTGCCGACTGCTCAGCGGTTACTTAACAACAACAAATGTCTATACACGTATACGTATCTAAATATAAATGAGTGATTTTGAAAACATGTTATTTTCCTTTCCTTTTCCTTTTCTTGACAGAGAAAACATATTTGTATTGCGTGTTAATTCTCTATCTCATGAAACATCTCTAGACCATAAAATCTGTAAAGATAGGTCATAGAATCTCCAGTTATCTACATAGGTACATCATTAGCACTATACAGTGTTACGTCGCTTTCTGTGGCAGCTTACCTCGTGGCTGGTGCCCTCGGAGCCGCGCCACTCGCTGCGCGTGTACATTTACGCGCTGGTCGCGACGCACAGCTGACTCACGGCTAGCCATATACCATAAACATGTCGCTCACTCCCATCGTCATCACTATGTCGGGGCAACTCGCCCTATGTTCGCTCGAGCTCGTGTTGCGAGTGCCGCCTCCCTGCACCGAGTGCCGCCTGGCATTACTGCTATAACATCGACCCTAAAAGGCACAACAGGGTTTTTGTCCGCTCATATCGCTAGCACAATATCTACGTGTAGACTAGTTACATCTATTCATTATTTCAATGACGCTTCACAGAACAGTCTGTTAAAACAGAGAGTGGCTATTGGAAGAAAGGCCTCGTTGAATAAATATTAGTTTTCATTACACAAGGCGACTGACCTGATTGGGTTGAGATTGTTGAAAGTAACTGCCTTTCATTGCGACTGAAGAAGCGATGAATATCTACCCCCAGTCGGGTCATAAGATCTGTCATATCTTCAGTGTCGCCTTTCGTGCGGTTTGTGTGTAGCCGGTGGCCCATTGGGGGGCAACACATCGGTATAGTAATTATGTCGGTGTTCAGGAGCGTCGATGGTCGTAAAAAGTACGATCTCTACGGAGTTTCAGCAGAGGGAGAGGTGTGGCCGAACGCATCGGCAGCGGACTCCTTTTTTTTCGGAAGGATCTATTACTGTTGGCGGCGCTGATGCCCTCGCGCCTACAGTTTGTCGGATCTATTGAAGACTATTTGTCTTCTGGTTTTAGGTAGACGAAAGGTGGACATACCCTCTCTGTTCCCGCAGATGGAAGAGATATACCGGAGTGTTTTGTGGGCGTTACCCTATGGTACGCTTCCTATGACAGTAGTGTTTTGTTGCGGGGACCGGAGGTGCTGCGGTCTGCGGCGGAGAATGTCTACAGAAGCAGAATCCAGACAATCCAGTTGACTAACCGCGCGGGCTACTCCCGTCCCGTCCGCCAGCACCGCGCGGGACAGACGCGCGGGCAGCGTGTCCAGCCACCCTCAGTGAAAAGAGGCTGGTGACGCAGCACCGTGTGAATATTTACGCGTACAATTTAGAGCCGTTTTTGACCCCCCCCCCCCCCCCCCCCCCCTCCTCGACTAGAAGTATGTTTAACCTATATATTTAAAATATGTAATTAAAACTGGGTGTGGCCGTGAGATGGACAAGGCCACATTTTTATAGTTCCGTAGACAAATGGTAAAAAAGTAAAACCCTTTTCGTTTCGTAGTCTACCTGTCAGTCCGTATATCACAGACGATTTTAACGGAGATAATGTACTGTGTGTTGGAACTTTAGTTGGAATTTAGTGATTATAGTAGGTGTGCTTGTGAAGCGGAACAAACTCGTTTTTGTAATTTAAAGTGACTGTGGGTGCATAGCTAACGGGTGAACAGTTTTTTCAAGAGAACATGGCCGAGCGTGGTGCCAATGGTCATCGGCGCAACACAAACCCCAAAAACGCAACAGCAACAGCTGTCAACTTACGCCAGTCGCGCCGGCTCAATTCGGATGTCATATTACATGGCACTAACTCTTACCAAAAGTCACAGGCACATAAGAACAGATGCTCAATAAATATTCAGACCCACGACAACATCGGCACTCGCTTCCTCGTTTCCCTTTTGCGCAGCGAATACATTCCGAAGCGGACCTTCCTCATAGCGTGCCTAAATACAGCCCTGCGCTGGAGCGTGTGGAACCCCGCCAGCCGCGGAACCCGCCAGCCGCGTTTCGGCAGACTTGCTACACGACTCCGCCCACACGTACAGCTCGGCTTGTTATTTTGCTCTGTTAGCCGTCGCCTTCCAGACCCCATGTCCCCTCCCTACCATAGCTCAAGCCTTGTCGTGGCGGTGGAGTTCAGTAGCCTGGGGTACATCTTGGGCGAAGCCAATTGAGCTGAGGAGGTGGCGGCTCTTTGTACCCCTCTTATAAGAGGTCTCTTGTTATAACAAGAGAGTACAAAAGAGCAAAAGGTGGAGGTGCCTTTGCGCACGGGGCAGGGGGCGAGTATTGGAACTTCACCCCATTGCACTATCCCAAAGTCGGAGGGGTTATCTTGTGGTGCGAGACCCCCATCTATGGAGGAGGCGTCGGTCCCTTAGCGGGTTCACGAGCCGTCGAGGTGCCCTGATGATTTCTGTTCCGGAGAACCTCACCAAAGGCTGCACTAATGGTACTCGCGAAGGTTTTTGTGGGTATTCGGCATAATAATGTGCTGCGAGCCTCATACATCCCCGGACCCCACCCAAGGCCAGTGAAGGCGCGTAAATGCATTTCCCCGCGTCAACAAAAAAAGGCTCCATGTCCTCTGCGCGGCGCGTCGCTACATCAAAAGCGAAACGTACCAGTTTCGAGCTTTTTAATCACTAGCACGTGTCGTGATGGCTGAATAAGGCCAACCAAAATTAATGAATTACCTTCAGTAATTACCGGTTGGCTATATTCAGCCATCAGGAGTCATTACCTATCTATAAACTTGAATAACTTATAAATGAACTTATTACATAAAACAGAACCTCGACAAACGTCACTGGCTCAATTGAAGTTCACCCAGGAGCCAACCTCTATTATAGGAGCCACGTCGCCAGTAGCCACAAACAATCGTAATTTCTTTCCAAAGTCAATCACTGCATATAACTTGCAATATTCGTATTATTTAAATGAAACTAAATAATTTTATTTCTAAGCTGGTTCAGGCCATACAAATTATACTTATAAACGGAAAGCACGGATTAAGAAACCCAAGGCCATTACCGTTTAGATAAGCCGTTTACAACGTGAGAGAGGTTACAAGGAGTAGCTAATGTACCTACACTAATAGTTTTAAAGGATCGTCGAGAAAAAACTCACAACAAACTCATGTGAAACAAAGTGAAAAATTTTGTTGATCCCATTTAGGGACTAAGATACGAACGAAATTATTTTCGTATGTTTATTTAAGCGCCAGTGTACGCTGTTTCGGCGCAGTGGATTCAGAGCGTTATTTTACATTTACGTTAAAAAAACGAAACGACAGAAAACGGGATATATTTACAACGTCTCACCTATACATTAACAAAAATACGAAGATGACAGTGAGATAATTGTTTGAGACTTTCACGTTTGTTACACATTTTGCAGTTATCTAGCGGGTTTTAACGCGATACTTAAAATACTTATTACAGGGTACTGACTAAGTTTTTGTAAATACCTTGCTCGACGTTTCGATCGGGTTACACCAGCCGTGGTCACGAGCCGACGTGGCCAAAACCGTCCATGTAAAAGATGTGCAACTGTCAAATTATACACTTTGTAAAAACAACGCACGGCGCACGAAAGGTTGACATTTTAAGGAAGTATGTTAAAACTTTGCACATATTTTAAATAGCATCTGCATTGTAAAAACGACTTAAAAACTTTCCCGTTAAGTTGACATTGCAAAAAAATAAGTTTATACAAGCTTACAGTGTCAGTTGAATATAAAATCGTATACCTCGTATTTTAGTATATCAATGTTAGCACCACCACAACTGATCTGACGTACATACGTCACAGACGGATTTTATAAGTCGCCGTATTACATAGTGGATAGCAATTACAAATACAGGGTCGTTTTGTGTTGTGGCGGGCTAACGATTACCCGGATTACCATTGCGAGACGTTCTTCAATGTGGCGGATGACATTTAGCCTCATGAAATAAATTTCGATCTTAGGCAATTAGATCACTATGATTGATACAAGTATAAAATTAGGCTAAGAATGCAAATTAAAAATAATCCAACCACAAAAGCTTAGGCGTGGTCGGATTAGCCATTAAGATTATGACTGAGGGATTGTATTAGCTATTAGGATTAGGATACATATGAAGAGGAGGAGGTTAGGATAAGCTTCAAACCCAGGCCCTAACAGAAACCCTCTTAAAGCGATGTCACACAAACCCGCGGACCTCACAGCCGCGTCGAGAGAGTCGCTGCCGTCGCAATTCTCGTTTCGGTTGCATGCGCCGTCGCAACCCGTCCAATATGACATACATTCTGCAGATATCAGTACATTCTGCACATTCATTAAACGCGGATAGACAATAGTATAGTACATGATAAATGCTGACAAAACACTTTCTAGATTATAATTTATGTTAACGAAGTCGACGAACAATTAGTGTTGTCCACAGACAGACGTAGCTGTCTCTTCAGCAGAAGGGTAGAGTCTCGCCGCCAGATATTCGATTCTTCCGATGAAAGTATCAGAATATTATACTCCTAAACAATGTTATCAGTAATTGAATCATTGTCAGCTCGCGTTAGCAGAAACTTTAACAACAATTTGAGATACTTTATGGTTTTTTTGCCCGAAAGAGATCTTTCACTTTACAGGTATTGCCACTTTCAAATACGACAGAGGTCTTGACCAACAGTGTGTGCACGATTCCCGCAGAAATGAACAATAGACTTATCAGTTATTATTTGAAGTGTATGTCGTGGTGCGGCGGCTCCCGGGAGCCGGCCGCGGGCGCTGGACGGCAGCCTCTCGTAGCTGCTCTATATTTAACTTGTCACTCCAGCCACTGACGTCTTTCCTTATCAGCTCCTTCGCAGCAAACGCAACCGGCGCCGACTGAGTGCAAGTGGCATTGAGCGAGCTTGTTTATTTAAAGGATTGAGTGACTTAGTCGTGCTGCCAGCGGCTGGGCCACAGTTACCGTAGAGATAGAGAGACACTTCTCAACTTTTCTCAAACCCACTTGCAAATCACTTGTAACATATGCGTCCGCCGCACATAGTCGTGCCGTGTATCTGTTGTGCCCTGCGACACGCGCACGCGCTGCCCGCGGCCTGCACTCACTGTGGGCTTATCACACCACGTTAGCCTAGACTTGTGTTACAGGTACCAGACAACTGAAATATAAATTACTTTTTATATGTTTAAACTTTTATTATAGATAGAACGGGGTGCTCATGACAGCTATTTGAAATTTATTTCTAACAATACATATATAAACATCCATGACCTAGGCGGGATTGGAACCCGCGACCACTTTCGTAACACGCGGACTAGCCGCTACGTTACCAACTGAGCCAGCCGGTCCGAGAGCCCGCTGTCTAATTTGCAACTGCAACATGTAACAGGATAACGAGTAAAGCCCGCTGCACTCGCAGCACCCGGTGAGTTTGTGTCGGGCTTCTCTTTGCTTCCGCAGCATTAGTACCTACCGAAAAAAATCTTATTTCTCGTCATCAAAAAGTAACATTTACTTTTTTAAAACTTTAAAATAATACAGCCTTAATTATATTTTTATTTCTTAAGATTTCGTGTTTATGCGTTATTAAACTTATTAGCTGGGGCGAGGCATATTTCATTTTATTTCTTAAACTCGACTTCCTTTAATTATTTTTTACTCTGACATAAAATTACCGTATCACTGCAATCTAACTCCACAGATACGGCTGTACCATCATTACTTTGTCTGTGTACCTGCTAGGAATGAGCCTCGCCCATAAACTATATTACAACTTTTTGTCTTGATTTTACCGCGGGACCGCAACATACTCGGGTGAAACCGCGGACCGCATTAAGGGGTAAAGAAATTCTGCATTGCAGCGGAATTGGGCTGGCACGGCGGTGGAAGTGCCTCTCGCTCATACGATACCAGCGTAAAGTGACTATGCTGGAGGAAGGAGGATAGGATGGCAACACATCTACATAGTAATTATGAGGATGTTTATGGGCGTCGGTAATCGTTAAAAGCTCCGATTGCACGTGTGTGCGTCCGTCGCTGAAGACAAAGTTAAGATATGGCGCGCTGTTTTAGATAACGACTGACAATGTAGCGTGCGCTAGGAGCTAGCGAGCCGGGCCATAGTAGGTATGTACGAGCAACCAGTGAAAGTGCGAGGCAGTGCCATGCTGCGGCGCAGCTATAGTGGACCCGTCGCACACATGACACCGCCGTAAAGGGACAGCTATATTCGGCCGAAC
>JAFELO010001146.1:70073-130959 GCA_017140195.1 Eumaeus atala
ACGGTACAAACGGACGCCGCAGTTCCTACCTAACGGTACAAACGGACGCCGCAGTTCCTACCTAACGGTACAAACGGACGCCGCAGTTCCAGAGCGCGAGTGCTCCGCCAAAGAAACGCTACGCAGCTGCCTCACGCCGCTATACATAGATGGGGAGGTGGTCTTCATATACTCCCTCAGATTGCTGCTTGTACAATGTTTTGTGTGGATATTTCCTCTCAAGAGGTCGCATATGGGTGTACGGGGGCTGCTCATATATGTATCTGTACATATGTGTGTCTGTACATATGTGTGTCTGTACATATGTGTGTCTGTACATATGTGTGTCTGTACATATGTGTGTCTGTACATATGTGTGACTGTACATATGTGCGTCTGTACATATGTGTGTCTGTACATACATGTGTTTGTACGTATGTGCGACTGTGCGTATATCCTTTAAAAATATATTCGTACGCTATTAAAAACATTATGTACCGCTGTGAAGTAGCACACGAGTGTTGTGACAGGCTGGACACAGACGGTGCGCGGGCGGCGTGCCCTGCGAGAGAGCGCTCAGATTAGCACTTCAAGCGATTGTCACTAAGTACTCGACTGAAAGTGTCTTGTGTCGGACGCACAGACCTGACCTTTATAACTAACTGTATAGATGGTAACTAAATAAATAATTCCAAAAATATGTAAAGTATATCGAAAAATATAATAAATAGTGAATAATTGGCGCCTCAGTGCACCGGCACACTTTATGTACTACACTAAGTTAAATTAACTGGTAACGCTTTCTCTGTGTCGATTGATAATAGTACAAGTCCTTTGCAGGAGAAGAGGAGAGGACAACAATGATACGGATGTCTATGGGCGTCGGTAGTCCTGTACTCCTACATGTGTCGTGAGTATCCTTTCGATAGTGACACAATAGTAGACACCTGCACAGCTGCTCGGGATGTACCGAACACTGGTGCAGCTGCGGTACGGCTCACAGTTTACCGCACCTAAGCAATTGCGCCCACTGAATGACACGCTTTTAACCAGTGATGATTATCAGTGACGATGCGCTAGTCACCTCGGTGTTCCAAAGCCTCGACCACCACAGGAGAGTCACCTGGCGATGGATATTATATCACAACGACATGTTCACTATGGGTGTTGCTTTTCCATTGCAGCTATACTTATTATAAAACAAAGTCGTCGAAATCCGTCTGACTGTGTGTGACGATGTTCGCACAATTTATTGAAGTGGCTTTTCATAGGGATTTCACCCATAGATCGAGTGATTCCTTAGGAAAGTTTCACTGAATAATTTGCGTACATATAAACAACTATGAGCTGGGCGGGATTCCATTTTTTTTATATAGCATAATGGGGTAACTGAGCAATCAGAGCCTTTTGGTGACTACCGAAGTCCATGAACATTCGCATAATTATAACGCAAATAACGCATCTGTATCATCCCCCCCCCCCCTCAATTTGCCATCTAATTTACTACCCTGACGTAACACACTCATTATAAGAGCTACGTTACAAACTAATCCAGTTCGTCATTTATGTCAGCAATCATTGGATTCTAATTCATAATGTAAACGTGGTGTTAGCGTGTCATAGTCGTCCAGTCACGTAGAGATCGGTGGCGCGCGCGGCGTGTCTCATAAACTTAGCATGATGATTCCAGCTTTCAATAGAGTTTGATCAAAAGGTGGCTCTCAATAAAAGTTATGTTGTAAAGGCTGTAAAGACAAGATTAAAAATAGATAAAAGAACGTTTGCGTGTCGTACATAGTTACAGCTGCCGTCGCGGGCTCGAGCCCCAGCAAGTGGGGCGGTCTTTTTTCTTTTTTCTTTTTTCGGATGGACCTACTACTGATTGGCGGCGCTTGTCCAGCCTTAAGACCTGGGGCGGTGTGGCGCGCATGTTTATATATATAATAAGTGCTCCCTGAAATATCATTTCATTAGTTTCCGTTTTCTGGCGTCTGGTATAATTATAGCAAAATTAATTTGAATATTTGTATATGTTTAAAGTTTATATGTAACCACAGAATGTGTTTCGACTATCCCAGCAGCGCCTCGGCCCGCTGGCGCCGCCGCGCGTGTTTTTTTTTTATGGCCCGACGATTACTCTTATCTCTCATAGCTGCTCATCGATTGGTACAGAAATACCATTTGATAGAAAATGTATGCGTCACAATTTAGCTGAAAGATAAATCCTACGGTAGCAGCACCGTTCAAAGCAATATTTAAATAATTAGCAAAAACATGTCAGTGCAGTGCTAGGCGCTGACACGCGCAGCCGGCGGCGCGCCGCATGACCCCCCCTCCACTCACTCACATATCAGTTGGTGCTCATAGTACCTTCTTCCTTACCAGATAACTTTTAAACTCTGCTTGCAGCACCTGCAGCAGACCTCTCTGGTGGTGGGTGTGTTGTCGTGCTGATTGCCAGCCCAATCGGACCGGCACGGCTGCGACATGTCGATAAGGCTTACTTTCGCAGAGGTATGCAACACCGCACCTGCGACGGCTGCGCGAGCGGCCACGTAAGATGCTGCGATTTCACAGGGATGCACAAGTGAGACGGGGGCTTGACGTGACGGACTCCGACTGTGTGTGATATTGTATCAGAGAGAGCTAAGATATGACAGAGGGAGAGTAGCTGTCCTCAGCTCCGACACCGGCAGTCGACAGTGTCGACGCTGCTACCGCCGACGCGCGAGGGCTGGAGGCACCGTCGCACACGTCGATAGCTACCGACAAACGACATGGCCACATATGCACATACAATGAATGAAATTTATGATTGCTTCAATAATTTCAATACTATAAAATTTCCGGACGAATTAAAAATTATTTATTGAATTTCAGCAATAAGGTCTACCGCCGCGCGCCGGTTCAAGTAGATTTACAAATTACATTATACAACATACCATTCATGAATGTATTCACATACATAATATTATACAGAACCATGAAACTGGGAACAGCGTCTTATTTCCTAGGTGTGGCATCTTTCACAAACTCTGTTAAGTAACTTATAATAAATATCTTTTATCGCATAGGTCTTTAATGACCTACTTAAATTTATTAAATGAAAGCTCTTTGGCAAGGATACGCGTGCGGCTAATGAGTACTAATAACAACCACACTTTCTGCAGCTGCTTGGAATTCACTGATCCATTTTTGCAAGCCCAAACAAATATTGACATACAAAATGATCGATCGACATCGTACTTAACATCACACAATATACAAAAGAGAAGGTTTAGCTGAGCAGCGCACGCGCGACCGCATCGCCGACATGTGACACACGCGGTAGACACGTACACTGCGTGGATTCACAAACAGATAAGGAGCAACATTAACATTCCTTTTGGACTTCTTGGGTTCGAAAATTCCATGTTGCTTACAGGCACATGCTTAAAACATGTAGTCGGTCCAGACACGTCGCGCAACAAGAGGGATTGTTATCAGGAGTGTAGGTAAAGGCATCGCGTTGACGACGCGGCGGGAGACCGCCCCGGGCGAGCTGATAGCGCTGGCCGCAAGATAAACAGCAGCGGCGAGGAATTTCCCCATTACCAACACAGGAGATGTCGTACTAAGTTAAATGTCAACTTCAAGTCTTACACACATTGTGCGGGCGCTAACTTAAAACAAAGTACTGAAATAACCACTTAAATGTTACAAGAGTGAATGTAGCTACTTAACTTGCTATTGTTTCCTTGTAGCCGATCGGGGCGGTACCAGAGACACCTCTCGCTCGCCCTAAACTGAAAATTGTTTGGATATAATGATAACACTTACCAGCCACAAAGCTAACATTTCAATATAACATGCACTCGATATCACGCACGCACCATACGCTCGCGCACACAATATGTACACCACTATTTAATACACACTATTGTCAATGACACACTATTATCAATGACACACTATTGTCAATGACAAAACATGTTGAGATGTGTTACGTTTGGTATTTAAAATATTCCGTAAGGTTCAACCCTTACACTGTATTCGAAGTCGATTTTTTATAATGAAGATTGAATTTACATCTATGAGTGATTACCAGTACAAGTTATGCAACGAAAAATGATTGATAAAAAATCTCGGTACTTCAATTTCTACAAAAAGTAAAGATCTATCTTTAAGCAAAGCAAAGACAAGTCTAAGATTCTTTACTGCTTTCTTTTCTTTATTATTGTGACTTAGCCCTGGATCGCTCTAACTTGTCGGGTCATAAGTAAGACACGTGTTTGTTTTTAGAAGAACCACATGTCAAACTGAACTTAATAAAATGTGCCTTCTTATGTTAGTGACGTTTGTTCAAAAAGAGCCCGCGGTTTTAAGTGCTGGCCTTTAATCGGCTCTTCCAAGTCTACACTCGAGGAGGGACTCCGTTATAAGCTTATAGCCCCAAGTTTTCATTCAACACCCTTTTCATTGTAGTTTTGCTTACCCCACCTGAAGGGCCAACTAAGTTTCTGCTTGTGTTAATACACAATAAATAATAATAATGTTAATACAAATCTAATGATTTCTTTGTATACGCGACTTCGCAGCTTTTACAGCTGTCAGAGCGAGGGTGACCACCTCTTTTTGTCTTGTATTGAGTTCTCATTGGAACCTTTGATGTCACGAGAAATATTTTTTTTTTTTTTGATAAATTTAAATTTTTCAGCATGTCGAAAATTTGAGTTGGAGAAACCACAAAGATTCACGCGACGTACGAGTAATACACATTCAGATTCAGAAACATTTGAGTAGCAAGCTTCAGTCTTTTATCTCTGTAGTGAAACCAAACTCCCACAGTTGATAGAGAAGTGATGAAGAGTCGCTTCCGCTCAAATGAGTGCGCTTTGAGGAGTTGGGCCTTGTTGGTTGTCGTGACGGCATTCGCACACACAGGAGCACCGCACAGGGCCATACTTCTCCTTACCTGAGAAGGAGACAGCGCCGCAGAACCCAGTCGTATGCACTGTCCCAGAGGATTGACCCTAGAACTGAACCCTGTGGGACACCACATCCAACACTCTTCCTGACATATGACCCCTTTTGATGCTCGTACGCCACCTCCCTATCAAAGAGGTACGCGTTCAACAGCCTCCCCATGGACAGGGGCTCCATAAAGTATTTGAGTGCTTCTTGTATGGTACTGTGTGAGAAGAATGTAAAATGCTTTGGCGATGTATGACGATATCGTCACCACCAGTTGCGTCCAGCGTCACCGGTCGAAGGCACCGTAGAGCATCAACAATCAACCGTTGGGCTGTGAAACCATATTGGGATTCTGAGTGTATGGGTCCAGACCAGCCTTTCTAGGGCTTTCCCTGCCTCGTTCGGTAACACAACTGGTCGAACAGCAGATGCCTTGTTCGGTGGCCGATAACCAATGAGTAGTAAATAGGGCCGTCCTGTATCCCTAGCTTTTGGGAACTTTCCTGACAGCATATAGAGGTTGAACAGCTCCCAAAGTTTTCCTCTGAGGTGCATGAGAGCTAATGTTAAGTTTCGGGAAATAATTCGCCGTCAATATTTCCCAGTAGCTTGGGCTGAATAATTTCCGTCAGTAGAACCAACTGGGCGTGAGTTTTGTTTCGTGCTATTCGATATGATAAATCTGCTCCTACTATACCGCATCTTTAGCTCGGCTTTTGGTCAGCTGTAGCTTCTCACCGCGGTGCATGATTTGTTCATCACGGGAACGACGTTGTCTGCTCCAGGTATATTCCCTTCGGGCCCTATTGCAAGCAATTCGAAGGTCGGCTATTTCCACCGACTGCCAGTGCACCGCCCGTCGTGAATGAACCACATAAGGCATAGATGTTCTACAACCCGCTGTAAAGGTTCTGCCGAGAAGAGTAGTAGCATCTTCCTCCCCGTGATCTTCTGTATGTGGAAGTCTCCACTGAGCCAGAGTGGTCGAATCCTTCGGTAATTTCTCGATTTAGTCTGCAACTTTGGTTAGTGTTTTGGTAGGATTTCACAACTTTTTCAGCAAGCTATTTTTTGTTGTTTAGTTTCTTAGCAGTAGTTCTTTTTACATCAATAGACGGGACTCATCAGGTTGAAGGTATATCAAGACCCACTTCTATGTCTCCCATGGCTCAGCTGAACTCATAGGGTTCTTCGTTAGAAGATCAGATACAACAGACCTATCAATTTGTTTTTTAATTCCAAAAGTAAGGGCTAACCACGATTATTAATTTTTGTGAACATATATGGCGATAACTTTAACAGTTTAGCTGGTCTGTTGCCGTTTCAGATTATGACGGTTCGGTACAGAGTGCGCTCGCAAGAGCGCTTTATGAGAACTACTATTTCTATGCTGATCATCAGGGAGTGGCGAATTAGCACAAGTTTGCTTAGGGTCGGCACGACCGGTAAATACCTCGCGCCCTCATAATATAGCTATCTCGCGTTTCACGCGGCCGAGTAGTGGCAGTAACCAGTGGCCCAAATAACACAATACAATATAATATAATAAGCCTGTGGGCGTCGGCAGTGGTCCAGAGGCTCCGACTACTCGTCTGTCCTCATATAACATTAATAATGAGGAAAACACTTTTTTTAACAATATTTTATTCAATTGCCCTAAAAAGAAGTTACTTTAAATAAACTCAAACTAAGTAATTCAGGACATGCTTGTCCCGAGATTTACCTGTGCTTTAAAAATTATAACTAGGGAAAGTTACATTAATTAAACTACTGATTCTACTTGAATGAAATACTTGCCCTGCCCTGCTTGCTTGCTGAAAATTCAGGATTCTAGTTTTATTCAAGACAAAGTTCACGTGTCCAGACAAGCTCCGAGACAAACATAGTACAGCCCTGCCACTTTGCTACTCGACATGGCGGTGACACTGCTGAGGTCCCAGATTAAGACATACTAGCTGTGCTCGCGCATTATTAGTCCGTAGGAATATCAACTAACTAATGAGCTAGTAGACCAAGACATCTTGGCTCCGTTCTGTTCTGTATCCAACACCGAGAAGAGTAAATAGTAGCAGACGCATACTGTAGTGTTCGCGATTGATGAAAGGGTAATTTAACGTGACTTAATAAATGTGGGTCGAGCGATGTTTACTGCGTAAGCAATTGGAACCGCAACTCACTTTTACTTCCATTGCATTACTGGAAGGAGCTCGTTGCGCAACTGTATACGTGTGTTGGCTATGTGCATATCGATTTCTTCGTAAACTGTATCGCCAACGATATTCATTTCTGATTACTTTGTGTACACCGATTACATAATCTATTGTGCGAGGCAAGTGCCAGCGCCACATGGAGCCAGCACGACCGAGAACCTGAACGACTCGTGCAGACGGGAAGGAATGGCAGCCACATGAGAGTAATCGATATAAAAGCAATTCCATCTAAATTCGAGAGCCCCCCCCCCCTCTAACTTTCTAACTTTTAAAGTACGGGCACTTTTTACCACCTCAGCAGTGAATATGTAATTTAAGAGAAAGGGCCACGTACAATCGGTTTTGTGAGCGGCGCACTGGTTACATCGCTCCCCACCATGGTTCAAGCGTTGTCGTGGCAGCGGGCATTAGTAGCCTGGGGTGAACCCAGGCGAAGCCAATTGAACCGAGGGGGATCTTTGCACCCCTCTTATAAGAAGAGAGGGCTTAAAGATCGGGAGGAGGAATCGGTCTCGGTGCCCCTCCCTCTTATAAGAAGAGGGGACCTAAGAGCAACAGGAGGTGGCGCTTTTGCGCACAGGACAAGGGGCGAGAATGGGAATCTCACCCCATTGCACAGTCCCAAAGTCGGTGGGGTTGTCCTGTAGTGCGGGGCACCCCCTGTGTGGAGGTGGAGTTGGTCCCTTGGGGGGCTGACTAGCCGTCGAGGTGCCCTGATGATTGTTGTTCCGGGGTACCTCACCAAGAGCGGCGATGATAGCACTCGCGGTGGTTTTTGTTGGTATTCGGCACTATCATGTGCCGCGAGTCCCACACACCACTGGACCCCACTCAGGGCGTAAATGTGTTTCCCCGTGTCAACAAGAAAAAGGCTAACTTGGTGTAATAAATCTACAGATATTATTATTATGATTGTTACAGCTTTTTTAACGATTACCACGTACTCCAGATCTTCCATGATTTCAGATTTGATAGTTTTCTCTTTATATAGGCACTTAACCCTAGCTCTGTGCCAAACTTCAAATGCACAGGCGTGCCGTCCCTGCCGCACCCCCGGGTTATAAATTAACTATCATTCTGCCACATTATACGGTTCAGATGATAGCTAGGCTAGCGCGGCTATGTATAAAATACTCGTATCACAAGTTTAGGATTTGGATTATCCTACATGTGTCATCGTCTTAGGTGTTTAACTGTAATGATGTAACAGTTATGTCTTTAACAAATAAAAGTAAATAATAGCATACACAGCCCTGGCGAGGAGCAAGGGCAGATGCACACGTGCCGCGCAACACGCGCCGCGCCTACACCCGGCGACCATGTGTTCCGGGCACATGTATAATCTGTTACAACAATAGGGTATAGTCTGCCACAGTACGGTGTAAGCAGCCGCATCCGCAAGGTATCACCTACAGCCGGGCCGCTGGCACACTACAAGTCTTAACGAGTCTTCGAGACCACTTGTACAATATGATAGTGCCCCGACGGCGCGGACGCGCGGACCGCAGGCGTTAGGCCTCCACCTCACCTTGGGCACCTACCACAACACCCAGCCAACTGTGTGTGGGCACACCTCGCCCGCACCTGCAGCGGTGAAGCCGGCAGCACCCGCACCGGCTCCCAAGCCGAAGCCCTCAAGCGGTGTGACCACACCGCGTGAAAGGCAAGCGGTGACGCAGACGACGATGGCCGCCTTCATCGGCCACACCTGTTCCGGCCTGATGGAGTTGGCCATGGAAATTTATAACAGTTATAGTAGCGGCTCCAGCCTCCTAGCTATAGCCATGGCCATCATACCCAAGCTGGTCGAGTTTATCACCGGAACCTTCCAGAAGTGGCAGGAAACAAGGTGAGAATCCTCTTCTGGAACGCGAGGGGCGTCTGGAGTAGACGGGCGCTGTTGACCCAACTCCTGTGCGCACAGGAGGTCGACATCGCCGTGAACAACGAGACCCACTTGAGACCCGGACAGAGATTCTTCATCGCCGGTTATACGTCGTACAGATACGACGATCCCAACGACCGAGCGATCAGAGGAGTGATGGTGTTGGTCAAAAGAAACATCATACACCAGCCACTCCCAGTCCCTGCGATACAATCGTTCCAAGCGATAGGCGTGGAGATAATGGCGGGCAACAAGCCGACCAGACTCTTCGCAGCCTACAAGGCTCCGGGTGACGCACTGGACGTCGCCGACATCCACCGGCTCCTCTCAGAAGAGCCGACTGTGATTGCCGGCGACCTCAACTGCAAGAGCCCGTCTTGGAACTCTGTCTCACGAACGCGAACGGAAGGAGACTCCTCGCGGACGCAGACGAGATGGACTACACGGTCCACGGCCCCACGGAACCGACCTACTATCCGGATCCACAAGCGTTCCAGCCAGACGTACTGGACGTGGCCATCACCAAGAACCTAGAGGGTCACTTCTCTAGAAGTGTTGGAGGAACACCTCGGTTCTGACCACATGCCAGTGCTAGCGGAATTGCACACCGAGGCGTGCAAACTGCCACCTCTCCCCCCCAGGCGAAAGGTAAATTGGGAAGGGTTTGCCTCCTGCCTCAACGACTCTACCCCGAACTTCCCCGTCAACACCGCGGAAGACGTGGAGAAACTAGCCGAAGGGATGCAGACTTCAATCTACACCGCCTTAGAGAAGGCCACACCGAAACTCTCTCGTGCTCAGGCGCCAATGGCAAGGACAAATTGCCAAGAAGCCTCCAACTCCTTCTCGAAGGGAAGAGAGCCACCCGAAGGAGATGGCAGTCTACTCGCTGCCCCACGATAAAGACTCACCTGAACCGTCTCACTGAGAGGGTCAAATCCGAACTTGCGGCCTTAAGTTCGGACAGATGGTCGAGGAGAATCGAGGAGGCTGGCGAAGACTGGCAGTCACTACGGGTCCTAACGCGCGCTCTAACGAAGAGGAAAGTAGGCCATTAATACACGGAGACGGCACTACAAAATACAGTGCCCCAGACAGAGCGGAGATATTCGCGAACCATCTGGAGGCACACTTCACCCCCTTCCCACCGGTCGATTCCGAGCACACCGCCCGGGTCGAAGCCGCGGTCGAAGCTTACCTGGAAGCCCCAGGCACGGGAGAAATCGTCACAGCGGCATTTCACTTTTCACCCAACATGGTACGGAACACCATCAAGGGGTTGAAACCCAGAAAGGCCCCCGGGCATGACGGAATCACCAACATGGCCTTGCTACACCTTCCATTCAAGACGATCGCCGCAGTAACGAGACTGCTAAACGGCATCGTCCGCACTGGACACTTCCCCACTAGCTGGAAGTTGGGCCACATCATCATGTTGCAAAAACATGGTAAGGAGAGCGGACAACTATCGCCCGATAACTCTGCTACCCACTCTGTCGAAGACCCTAGAGTTGCTCACACTGAGACAACTGAGACACCCTCCTTCTACCACTCAGAGACGAGCAATTCGGTTTTCGACCCAACCACGGTACCACTCACCAACTGGTCAGGGTCACCCATTTGATCGCAGTGGCTAGAAACAAGAAAGAAGCTGTTGCCGCCGTATTCCTCGACTCCGTATGGCATAACGGGTTAATATACAAATTAATCCAAAGCAATGTGCCTAAACCTCTCATAAAAGTGATTGCGTCATTTCTCCCAGACAGGACATTCCAGGTGAGAGTGGACGGGGTGTTGTCCGAGAGGAAATGTATTCGTGCAGGTGTACCACAAGGGAGCTGTCTCTCGCCAGCCCTCTACAACTTCTACGCCGGGGACGTGCCTGTTTCCCCCGGAGTGACCGCCGCGCTCTACGCGGACGACACCGCCTTCTTGGCCGCGTCTCTTAACGCGAGGCACGCGGCCAAAAAACTACAGAGAACCCTCGATCTCCTGCTGGAGTGGCTCCAGAAATGGCGGCTGGCGAACAATCCATCTAAAACACAAGCGATCACCTTTCCCAGACAGCGCACCGCACCAGGTGCGCTCAAGGTACAGGGCGTCGCGATGTCATGGCACAGGACAGCCAACTACTTGGGAGTCGTGCTAGACTCCGGACTCACGATGGCTCGTCAGGCCGAAACCGCCATCAGAAAGGCCAGATCAGCCACCGCCAGGCTGACGTCACTCCTGCGGGCGAGTGCCATCACACTAAAAATGAGGATACCACTCTACAACATTCACATAAGATCGAGGCTAACATACGCGACTCTGGCTAACATATGCGACCTGGAATCACTTGCTGAGCGATACGAGCAAGCGGAAGCTCCGTGTCGTTCAGAACAAGGTGTTTCGGCAACTGGTCAAGGCCCCAAGGTTCGTGAGGAACCAAACTATACTCAGGGACCTGCGCGTCGAGCCCCTTGATGACTTTGTCGGCAGGATGTCGAGCAACCTGTTCGAAAAGGCGGACGCGTCGGAGCACGAGACTCTCAGGGGTCTCGCGCCCTGGCACGCCCGCCCCCCGGACAAATATAGCCTGCCGAGGAAGGGGGACGGATAACCAGTTTCCGTATACCACACAGGCTAGAAAAAAAATTACTAATCCATATGCTTTCATTTCCACAGGTTTTATATATATATATATATATACACTTCTCCCTCTCGCTGGACGCTGCAGACGGACATCGCAGCCACCACACGGGCGGTGCCGAGTGGGACGTGACAACTCCGTTTCCACGCTCCCGCAAGGATACGGCCCGCCGTTTCTCCCGTGACACCAACTTCACGGCCAGGGCCCTTCTTTTCTTTTCTCGTGTCTCTCTCTCTCTCTCTTATATTTTTTTCTGTTTGTCGCGTCTGACTTTTGACCTTTGCTTTTCCACCAATACACCGTATCATAAACACAGCGTGCGATTCGGTGCCTGTCCATAGGGCCATCAAAGGAGTGGATCCATACACGTTTCCCAGTTCGCTCTGGGACCTGTGAGAGTGCTCCGACAAATGGATAGACGTGCAAAGATACCAATAGCCCAGGCACATAAACATATGTGCATACGCACTCAGAGGTCAACATGACTTCGCATTAACCACAGCCTCGTATTGACGAGGTTCGAACAACACATTTCCAGTAGGGAGCTAAGCTCCGGTCTGGACTCCCCTCGACCCGGCAACGGGAAGAGTGCGAAGACGTACTAAGAGTGTGTGTGGGCAGTGGGCACGCCGCGCGCCGCACACCGCGCGCCGCACGCCGCACGCTCCACGCTGTACGTAGTCCACGTAGTGTTCGTAAGAGAATGATGATCAGCAGTGAAATAATTTTAAGAACTACTGTCCAGAGGCAAATGTTTGAAAGATGACGTAGGTCGTGCAGTCCAAAAGAGGAGTTTTGTTTAGTATTGAGATTTTTTCAATTATACAATTTTTTAACAACCAAATTTATCGTATTTACAAATTGTGTCCAAAGCTACTCATTAGGGCAATATCCGACCTCAGTGATGGTTCGTTGGGTGGAAGCAACGGAGGAGTCACTGAGAAGTGCACATGTGAAAAACTATAAAATACCAGCACAACAGGATGCAAGTGTATCAAGATACCATTCTTGAGAAGGCAGTTAGCAACTACCACTCCTCCTTCCTCTCTGTCTCAGCAGACATTCGCCGACAGATGCACGCGAACAGAGAACAATTTTGTTCTTCTTCTGATCGTTAACTATAAATACATGTTTCGTCCAAATCTTAAAATGAACAAACGTTGTTGCATTTCTACAGATAATCAAAAAAAAAATCATTTCTCCAGTTTTCGTCTTTTAACTATCCACATTCCAAAAGGTAAAAAAAAAAAACGAACTATTTCGGTACCTACAATCCCACAAAAAAAATCGGCCGACTCTCTAGAATTCTTGGTTGTTGTTAGTTGTATAATAATCAATCAATCTATCAATCATTTATTTGGTACAAAAGTGGTACAAAGGGTGTGGGGTTAAACAATATGATTGTTATTAATGCTTTTAACTAACAATGAATTAGTATGCACATGTTTTAAGTTGTAAAATTATACCCCATAGTCAGTGGATGCTAATACTTTGCTTCATTTCTACACTAGGAGGTACTCTACAGAAGGAGAAGATTCTGCCTTCTGTAAAATCAGCATTCATATAGTCCTCACAACCTTGGACCAAATCATCAAATTTCATATGTTTACGTCTGTCGGTTAGAGCTTCAATTATCGATACTGTTGCGTGTGGAATGCCGCTGTTAGAGACTACGGAGGTCGGGCTGAGTGCGTGCGGCGAAGTGGCGGCCGGCGCGGGGGCGGCGGGGGGCGGCCTCTACCTGCTCCAGCCGGGCCGCACGTCCAGCCGCCCGCGCCTTGCGCCTCGTTCGACATTCTTCAGGCAACCTGATTGAATTCCGGTTCGGACTAAACGGTATGTAGTCGGTGTAATTAGGATTTTTCAATTTCTAAGCGCTTTTTGACAATACATGTATATGCACGCGGAACATGGGCAAATGTCTAAGTCTATAGAAGTGGTGTTGTAACCAGTAGTAGTACCCGCCAGCATTTTGTGCCAACATACGCGACACGGAGCGCGAGCTGATGATAGTGGGCTGGAACAACTCGAGCGCCAGGTACTTGCGATGAAATTGCTTTTACAGTTGTTAAATATAAATAGCGGTCTAAATGCTAAGCTTTATGTTTTCTTATTCGTGAACAAACTAACAAGAACAACCCCGAAACAAGAACACGGAACACGACGCATTAGGCACGAATCGAACTTGTGGCAGCGCGGCAGTTCGCGCCACTCACTGGCTGGTGCGGCGAGGACCACCTCCGCCCCCATTCTGTTGTCGCTCGTCTGCACTCTCCGCAGCGTCCACTCCACACCACACCGCTCTCATATCACTTGTGTAGCAGCCATTTGTATGATTACTTGTTTTACTTATAATCCGTTCGTCCCTTCGTATAAAAACACTCGCTGTTTTGAAAAATACCGCAGTAATAGTGTCATTGTGTAATATATCGCAACATTAGATAAAAATGATATCACCGTTTACAAAACAACAAAAATGGTGTCCAGGCGTGGTTTTGTGACAGAAAAATATTTAAAACAGTGCAAATTCTACGTGTTCAGACTCCCTTTTACAAAAAATATTATTGACAAATATATTTAAATAAACATTTGTTAACATTAGTTTAAGCACGGGTTACAACAGTAAAAAAGGCGTGAAAAATGGCTATATTTTTTAGGTAAACATCCACAGAATATGTCATGTTCTGACGCTGTATACGCCGGGAACAACATCTTAGGGCGGACACGTCTACCGCTAGCAGTGGACGCGACGGTCGCGACAAACTTCAGTACTTAGCACACCAAAATATATTTACTTCATTCTTTTTCAATTTTGAATATTAAGCCGTTGAAATTGCGTATTACCGATTTACATTTATCATGTTTCTAGTAAATGTTTGAGATGTAACATTTTTTAATATTATGCAAAGTTTCTTTAAATATGTTGCATGTCACGTTTAAATATATTTATATTAAGCTGTTATGAAAATGTAATAGTTTGTAGAACCACTTAGATAGCAATCAGCGCTACATTATTCATAATATGCTGCATTTTTTACTTTCCTATATTCTCAGTTTTATATGCTTTTGTTACTTAAACATACAAGTATTTTTTATTGATTTCAGAATGTCCTACCGGTTGCGGGATATAGTCTGATCTGTCCTAACTATGTTCTCGGCTTGTCGTTCGTCTAAAACAATCAATAATTGCCCTTTTTTACCTTCGACATTAAAAAAAAATCAATTATTTTTGTTCACACAAAAAATGTTCAAAGCGCCTACAAATGTCTTCACTGGAGTCGCCGTGAGTCACGCGTCCATGATGAGATCGTCACGCTCCATGTTCACCCATAAAGTACTCATATGCCTGTGTGCATGTGTGGAAGCGTCCGGCGACGACAGGCACGACGTACCGAAAAGCGGGATTGGGACCTGAGCACTAGGATTGCACACAGCAATAGCGCCACACGTTATGTTGCTGCGTTGCACACAGCAATAGCGCCACACGTTATGTTGCTGCGTTGCACACAGCAATAGCGCCACACGTTATGTTGCTGCGTTGCACACAGCAATAGCGCCACACGTTATGTTGCTGCGTTGCACACAGCAATAGCGCTACACGTTATGTTGCTGCGTTGCACACAGCAATAGCGCTACACGTTATGTTGCTGCGTTGCACACAGCAATAGCGCTACACGTTATGTTGCTGCGTTGCGTGACGCATGGCAATGGCGGTAATTCCGAGTCTTGTTCACCCAAAAAGTCTTTAATACGCCTAAAGAAGCGAATAAAGTGAAAGAAAGAAATCAAAAAATTTCAAATGGGACCATAAACAAATATCTGCTGTTATATATTTACAATCAACAATAATATAATAATATTTGTGGATTTATCACACCACGATAGCCTGTGCGGTACTTAGCCGTACGAACTTGTGTAAGCTTCCAAGACCTATGCGCAAACTCAGTCACCTACCGAGCCAGCTGGTTGTCAAAAGCAATATTGTCGTACTTTTAGTAATTACACGTATCTGCTGTACCTGTACCACTAGTACAAGGAGGGCCGAGGAACATCATCCGGTAGATGGTTCTTTTATGATTGATGGTCACGGCCCCCAGCAATGGGGAAACGACATAAAGAGAAAGAGAGCACTAGTAGTAATAAGTTAGTGATTAGCTACTAGTTACAAGATATGTACTATGAGTCACCTGACGATGCGATATGCCCTCTTAACTTGTACAAATAGCACGCAGCCTATGCGCGGTGTATGAGCGCCCGTGACAGCCGCGACCCTGGACCGTCGCAGTCCAGCACAAAGCAACAGGCTAAACGCTTTCTTTTGACTGAGGCCGCTAGTTTCGTACACATTTGCAACAAGTGCGTGATACTTGCATGAACCGTTACGAGTGGAGCGTCGCGAGTCCACCAGCCGCGCGCCGCGCGCGACCCGCCCGCCACTCGCAGCTTGGAATGCGGTGCACCACCAGTGTCCAGCCGGACTCACCGACCCGCGGCCTATGCGGTCTGTAGCTAGCTGTAGGAACCCCCTTCAGTTTTGAACCCGGGAAGATCGTGATAATTAAGTGATGCAATAGTATTTTATGATTAAAACGGACCGTTCCGCTGTACGCTCGGGTTGCTGAATAGTTAGTTTTGTACTACATTTTACTATTATTTAATACTACAGGGAAACTCGTCCGGAGAGTACTGAGAAGTGTGCTTGACATTCACTTATTTGCTCGCTCTGTCTTGTGGCTATTGAAGTCAGCACTCGTTCGCTTGATGCATCTCTTGGCGACTGCCGGATGTGGATGTCAGGAGGAGCCTCTATCTGCGGTATTGCAATTTTAACATATTTCCTGTATTCAAGCAGAAAATACCTAGTCTTATCATAAATGTCGTAACAACGAAAAAAAAAATTAGATTGCAAATAACATTTATCACATTTACAGCGTGACAGTTTCATACACAAATATAAAATAATTAAAAATATAAAAATTAAATTGCAAATAACATTTATCACATTTACAGCGTGACAGTTCCATACACAAATATAAAATAATTAAAAGTATAAAAATTAAATTGCAAATAACATTTATCACATTTACAGCGTAACAGTTTCATACACAAATATAAAATAATTAAAAATATAAAAACTAAAATGCAAATAACATTTATCACATCTACAGCGTGACAGTTTCATACGCAAATATAAAATAATTAAAAATATAAAAATTAAATTGCAAATAACATTTATCACATTTACAGCGTGACAGTTCCATACACATATATAAAATAATTAAAAATATAAAAACTAAATTGCAAATAACATTTATCACATTTACAGCGTGACAGTTTAATACACAAATATAAAATAATTAGACTACTAATTATCACGTTTAACAAGCTGTACTCTCTAAACTGACCATAAATCATAATCCTGCGGATTAATATCGGGACTAGACGACGGTCAGTCCTCGTCTCTGATGAAATCCGAGACGTTCGCTGCATACCAAGACTGCGTGGACCGAGCTTTACGACCTGCGGCCGAATCTTGGTCATTGAACATGGTGTTACTAAGGGCCCCAACATGGTTCAAGCGTTGTCGTGGCGGCGGGGATTAGCAGCCTGGGGTGAACCCAGGCGAAGCCAATTGAACCGAGGGGGATCTTTGCACCACTCTTATAAGAAAGGGGGGGGGCTTAAAGATCAGAAGGAGGAATTGCTATCGGGTCCCCTCTTATAAGAAGAGGAATTAATGCTCACGTCGCACTCTGTCGACTAATTAGGAAGCTTCCTCAGAGCTTTCAGCATAAATAGGGTCATTTTGTTTGTCAAAACGTTGCTCAATTGTAAATATTTTCACATCCATAAACAATTCTTTCCTGTGATCTCCCTTTACTTACCACTTCAGTAGTTATTTCGATGTAACCACCCTATTCATCTAAGATTTATCAGTTAGGTTGTGACCAGTGCGTCACTCATAGGCTGAAAGTCCTAAAAAGGCATCTCTTAAAATATACGACATGGTTCTGGATGTTCCTCCCTTTAGCCTCCTTAAATCTCTTGATTTTAGGCAGTGATCGATACAAATATGAAATTATGCCAAGAGTGAAAATAAAACAATTAACCCAACCACAAGGGCTAAAGTTAGGAACTAACACGTGTCAAAAAAGGCCGATAATGATGCACTTTATTTTAACAAGACTAGCTTTATGGAATGTCGTCTAACGCCGAACTCTTTCTGGGGCAATTTCAGTCGGCCTTAGTCCAAGTTAAGTTAAAAAAATAAAAAGGCCCTGTTTTTTTAAATGGCTAGCCGTAATGAAGTACAGCGCTTTCGACAATCCGACGGCGATATATCGATTCCAAAACGTGACGCCAAGAATCCGACGGCGACATATCGATTCCAAAACGTGACGCCACTGACTGCTGACAGCACGAGCCTCCGCGTGCCAGTGGTAGCCGCTGTCTCTGGCCTCTCGGCATCAGCGGACAGCGGCGACCTTGGCGAGACTCCAGGATTGATGTTCGTCGCCAAACCTGAGGGATTTCCACAGTTTACCTCCTATCTACGGATCATCAGTGGTGCCGGAGTCCCAGGCAGTCCCAGACGAACACATACACACAAACATACACACACACAAACACACACACACACAAACACACACAAACACACACACACACACACACACGTACACTCACACGCACACGCACACGCGCGCGCACACACACACACACACACACACACACACACACACACACACACACACACAAATTTATTTAAATATATCGGAAGCGAGCGCCTCATTAAACCTAACATAACAAGAACGATGTCTCTAACTAGCTCGCGGTCACGGTGCACGAGCGAGGGCGAGCGTGGTGCGACAGGGACGGAGCGACACATTAACAAAGCACTATTTGATGATGTTGTGTGTTAAGACGCGATGATACCGTAATGTGGTATTTACTCGGCGATACGTTATCACCATTGCACAATGCACTCATCGGTAGCCCCACAGGCCTGCGGCAACCCACACCGAGCCCCGAGCGCCCCGCCGCCGGCCGCTGCCCAGGCAGCCGCTTCCGCCGTGTCCCGAGAGGCTAGTGGTGCCATGCTGCTTTACCCAATCAGGCCGGCATATTCACGAGGTACCTCTCGCTCCATTGACGTCGCCGTAAAGTCACAGCTGTGCTGTCGCGTTTCGTGCGGTTTGTGAGTAGTGGGTCGGTGGGAAGGTGGTTTATTGGAGAGGGGAGGCTGCCCTCATCACACCGCAAATCTACATAGCAGTGATGCGGATGTGTATCGAATCGTCCGATTTCCCGTTTGCCGCATTCTTCGCGCGTTCGACAGGGATGCGAATGCCTCTACTAGTGCGAGACTTGGCGACTCACTAGAACTCTTTTTTGGTGTCGATTGAGGTACCACCGAAGACACGTTTAACAAACACCTCGATATTGTGGCGAGCGACACAAATTTGCGACTTATTTTATGTTGTGCATACCTTAACGGCGTTCTGTTGAGATATGCCATACGTTACTGGAACTAATTAGAACTCGTTTAGTTTTTACATAGGCCATATTTGTGAGTGGATGCAGCGGGCCTACTACTTACCTTGTACACTAATGAGTAGCCACAGTAGAGCCAACACAGCACACTCGACACTCGGTAGAAAGTAGAGAGAGTGGCACGCGCGTATATGTACCGCGCGGCGTGTAACATTACAAGACACTTTCCTGTGGCGCACTATTTGACGAAGTAGCACACCACGACATGTGTGACTTACACATAGTGCGGCGTCAAGGTGTAACGCCGTTCCATAGTACACAAAAGAAACTCCGTGTATCTACGAGTGCACCCTGAACATATGCTACAATACAACAAAACGCAGACGAATGTCCCGTCAATGAACTGTGCGAGTCTCGATGCAGCTACTTGTTTCATTATAAAAAGTAAAGAAGGCTCAAGGCAAGGCCAGCCTAAGGATTTTTAATGCGATTTTAAGGACCCTATAAATAAATACTAGTGAAGCCTTTTGTACCTATTCAAGAGTAACTGCTGATGTATGGAGATTCCAGACACAAGTCTCATGTTTAAATCTAACTACTTAGGCGTAAAGAAAATAAGTAACGTGTCTATACTAATATTATAAAGGGTGTCTGCTTCGTGGTCTAATGTTTGGCACGCTCAACCACAGTCTTGAGGTCTTGGCTCCGAGGCCGGGGGAGGCAAGGCCGAGCAAGTCTTCTCCTTCAAACAACATCTGAGCAAGTCTCTTCCTTCAGATGTCACCTGAGCTATGCTGCTTCTTTAGATCTATTTGGGCTAGGCTACTCCTCTAGATGTCATCTGGGCTAGGCTGCTCCTTCAGATCTCACCTGGGCCAGGCTCCTCCTTCAGATCTCACCTGGGCTGGGGTCCTCATTCAAATCTCATCTGAGCAAGCCTTCTCCTTTAGATCAAACGTGAGCAAGATTTCTCCTTTAGATCGCACCTATGCAAGAATCCATCAGACCTCAGACTCCAGATGAGGGGACTGGACTGCCAGATTATTTTTTTGGTTTGTATTTAGATTAGTTTCCATTACAAAGCAGTAACATGTGTAGGCCTATTGAATTCGTACCTTCTACTGTAACGATTTCTAAGTTTGTCTTCACCTGGAGAGCGATGCAATTCTAAGTTTGTCTTCACCTGGAGAGCGTTGCAATTCTAAGTTTGTCTTCACCTGGAGAGCGTTGCAATTTTTCATGGAATTTTTAATATCAGCCAGGTCGTCGTCGTCAGAGAGGATATCTCGCTAACGAGAACCTTGCTTGAAAATGGCCAATCCTGGGCAGCGGGGGCCCACTTGCATGAGGCCTCTCTTTGTCGAGGGGGCCAGCTCACGCGCGACAGTTGGCTGTTTATTGTTAGTGTGCATGCATTATCCTGGGGTTTGGAAGAGCTCTTTGTGCTATTGTGACTGGAGGGAACCTTCCCCCTTTCCATCATGGCCATTTTCGTGCGTGGTCGTCGTGTTTGACCTGGCGGTTACGGCAGTTTGACATGAGCTCGTTGGCAAATCACTTAAGGTACTGGAGGTATCTCCTATGACTCCACCAAAATCGTCGGCAACAAATTAATAAAGCTTGTGTTTAGTCATTAATCATGATACCACATTAAGCCCTAAAGTCATGTAGATATGTAAAAAAGTGATCAAGTGTAAGACAATAGGAGTTCCGTTTTTTGCCATTTAGCTACGGAATTTTAAAAACGACTGTCGAGGTTATTTCGGGAAGAAATTCTGCTCTATGATAATGCGATAATAAAAAAAGCGAGGACAACCAAACGTCACGCGCGCCGTCTTACATTCACAAGTCATCGGAGCGTTGGGTCGGCGAACGGTTTACTACGACGAGTATTTCACATTGTGTAACAGACGAGGTCCGCGTGACGCACCGCGCAGCCTGCGCGTGTCACTTTCACTGTTAATGAGACAGGATGTGGCGAAGGTGTTTCGAAGACATGGAGCCGTCACAGCACTCGGTACTAGGTCCAGGTCAGCGGAGGCTCCACGCACTGTCCGGACACAGCGCGATCCCCGTTCGACTACCATCCAAAAGATGTTCAGGCGACACCCGACCCCATACACAGTGCGATCCGTGATTTGCCTACCTCATGTAATACGATGTACCAGTTAGGTATCTGAGACTACCGTACGCGAGGTTCAGGTCAGCACCAAGGTCATTTTAGTTACTGCGCCCGAGCTGCCCCCGGCGTCAGAGTCGAGGAATAAGGGACCTCTGGGTCCCTCTGTCACTTACCCTATAATTACAAAGTTTATAATTTGTATCTGTATACATAATAACAGTATTTGACATTACATTAAATATATTTGTATATACATGTCGACTACTTACAATATTATACATACATATTTGTCGTGTAAATATAAAATAAATATTAATTATTAATATTAATCTTATAATTAATCATATTTAATTTAATATTATTATAATTATATTTTCTTATCTATTTATTATTTTTACCTGAAATATATTTTTAGATTTATTCCTGTTATAGGAGAGCAAAAGGATTGATTGATACATTCGTTCACTACGGTGATTCTTTCCCATTCCACAAGTACATCTTAAGCAACGTTAACAATAAATTCCGTTAAATAGTCATAACAATGAATAACATTGGCGTAAATATAGGAAACCAAGATGTTGGTGGAATTGTGCATGGAAGGGAATCTCCTTAACGTTCACACAATATTCATCACAGGAATGACAGATAAAAGGTTGACAAAACAGACATATAATGCGAAGTGAGCGGGTGCTGTCCTGCTGTGCCGGTGTCAAGAGGCTCCGCGGCCGGACCGTGCGGAGTGAAGAGGACCCCCTCTTCGTCAGGTGTGTCAGGAGCGTCGCGTGTGGCACTCACGAGCCCGATACATAGCGGCAGCAAACCCGACTTCTAACCGAAAATTTAAAACAAGCCTCAAAGTAGTCTTGTTCTTGTTCTTCTTTTCAGTTAGCAGTCGGCTTCTTTGTATTACTATGACCGTATTAGATGCCGGAGTTGCACACTTACTGCACGCCTGCAGTGCCACCTCGGCGGCAGAGGAGCTTTGGACTGAGGATGCTGAAACCTTATCCGGAGATAATTCTTGATACGATAGAGAGAACAGGCGAATGCCGAATGCCACACATCGAAGACATTTAACTGTGACAGTAACACACATGCGCACAGCATGCGTGTGAGCGCGCGGCTCACATTCGGAGAAAGTGGTGCGGCAGCGGCTCGCGTCGCCTCCCCGCACGCCGCATCCGCACGACACGACACCAGGCACACACATCTCATGTATTATAAGCCTTCACATATTTCGCATCCCCTTAAGACATACACAAAAGTTTATAGTTACATGTTATATTTTGTTGTCGTTGTAATAACGTGTGTCCGTCTTGTGAAGGATTCGCCCCGGGAACGTTGGCGCTCCACTCATCCTTGCAATATGAGGCGTTCCAAGTAGGCTTCGTTTCAGATAATGAGGCCAAATATTTCAAATATCCGAACATGCACAATTTACGAAAGTCTTCGTTTAACCCGACGCTCTCTCAGGATGGACTCGTCTGAGCGGTGGGCGGTCTAATTTACTACTTAAAGTAAAAAAAAAGATAAGACGACGTGTCGATCAAACGAGGTGAGTAGAAGAAAAAGAAGAGATGATTTCCAGAAAGTAATTTTAACGAGTGAACGGCGCTTAAAGCCGCGGTCCTGAGCCGAGCTAAGCCTGAAGCTACAGCTGCCAATAGTCTGGAGCTCGGACGAGCTGCAAGTTACTGATGACATTCGCTCATTATATGCACTAATGAGTCTCAGCGCGAGACAACTGAGTACCGCGTCTCCGCAGTCGGCGCTCGGCTAGCGGCAGTGGCGCAGTGAGTCAGAGTACCCGACTCTTCATTTATAGCTGCTGAAGGCTATGAGCAGGCAACAGCGCAGCGGCAGGCTCTGTGCGCGAGCAATTACCACTTCCTCGCCACTGTCTGCCCTCGGGCGTAATACTAACACAGACATGCACGCGAGCACGCACACACGCACACACGAACACACACACACACACACGCAGTGTGGCTGATCGACGTCCGGTTCTGCATAGTAGAGCATGCTGCGCCAGGCACACGTCGCCGGCCGCACATGAGGCGATTGCACAGCCAAGGCCAGACAGAGGCTGGCCTGGCCCTACTTGTTGTTGTACAACACAACTGTTGTTTACTTGTAGGAGGTGCATTGGCCGCTGCGAATACTAAACTATTGATATACATTTTTTTTTTACTGTGAAAAAAAACACATACACCGAGGAGGCTAGGGGTACATACATACACAGGAACATTAACAAACCAGAATGGATGACTGTAGGCGTGGAACCAGTTACAGCCGGAGTCCGTAGTCAGTAGTCGGTAGTCACTGATCGCAACACACTGAAGCTGGAAGAGAGTTTCATGCTCCTGTCTGTGACGAAGGACTTCTTAGGGGTAGAATATCTTCGTCTTCTTATTTTTAATCAATAGCACAAATATACAGTTTCATGTTTCTAACATAAAAAATTGCATACTTCCATACAACTTCACTCCCTTTGGGGTAGACATTCCAAAATTTCTTCCTTAGTTGGTCTACGCAATATAACGAATCCACCCACCAAATTTTAAATGTTGACGGCGGTGACGGGTCAGTCAGTCATGATGACATGTTACTTTATAAATTATGCCAAAAAAAATATTCATTTATTTATGTAGTAAGATCACCTACAGGATTTTACGATGGTTCGAGAAGACATGTTGCAACAGGTCGGTGAGCCACGCGCTCGGCCCTTGCGCTTGCCATCATCACATCCGCAGCGACGCCGGCACTCCCGCGCTGTCCGCGTCCTCACTCACGTACACTGCGAGTACCGTGGGGGAGTTGGGGGGGAGGGTTTGATACTCGATCTGTTTATTGCTACGCGAACGATCGTTGTTTTGGAAACTGAACCTCACGTCAGCTTTGTGTCTGCGAGACTGCGACACGAACACACATTTGTAAATAGACAGACTGGTGTTCGTGTATATGCTATACGTATATAACCTGCTCTATTCCGGCATGGGATGGGATGGGTTATGGGCCTACAGAATGACTACCACTATTGAAGCAGGCTATTACGATGTGTAGGTGTGTGTGTTTGTGAGTAGGAATGCGGGGCGTGGCTGCGTCGCACAAAAGATATAAACGCGCGCTCGTCAGACAGGAGAACATAGTAACAAGTACGGATAGCTTCACAATCATTTTATTATGAACAGTCATCGAACGGGCAAGTCGTACAGCTCACGATATAAATAAACATACAAATGGTATATAACTAGCGTCTAACGGCGATATGTACAGGCGGTCGCTCGCCGCGCGCGACCGTCGCTAATACTGCGCGGTGCGGTCAGCACACCGTCTCCATGGGCACGCGCGCCGGCTGCGCGGCGGGCGCGGGCGCGGCCGTCGTGTGCGTCAGCGACTCGCCGCACGACGGCAGGTGCGAGGACGAGTGCGCGGCGGCGGCGGCAGCGGGCGCGCGCGCGCACCACGCCGCAGCCGCGCGCTTCAGCGCCGCCCACGCGTGCGGCTGGCACCCCACCACCAGGAAGATGAACACGCCCTGCAGCGCGTTCAGCAAGTCGGTCGCGTACCACACGTACTCCGGCCCGCCCGCCGCCCACGACACCACGTCCGCGCCCCACGTCACACCCATCACCACCACCAGCTTGGCGCACACGCGTCCCAGCGCAGCCCTGGCGGCAAACGACATAATGTAAAACCTCCATGGACGCTGTGCAGACAGAACGAGAGAAAGTAGCGAGCGAGCAGTCGGTATACCGTTCAGACGTGGACTTGACCTCATCGCGGCGCCACAGGCCGCAAGTGAGCTGGCGCGTGGTGGACACGAAGAGCGCGAGGTTGATGAGCAGCAGCACGCCCACGGGCCCAAAGAAGTATACGAGGATCTCCATGTCGCCGTAGAACCAGCAGCGCTGGACGGCAAATCCCGGACGCAGTAAATTCGGTGCGGTGCCGGGCGGCAGCCGGTCCAGCACCGCCGCTGCGCCCGCCAGCGCCAGCGGGCCGCCCCATGCGTACACCATGTACACGCGCAGCCGGCACGCCTCCTGCCCGCGCTCCAGCGACGTCGGCCGGAAATCCCTGCACGCACACACACATATAGAGCTAGGCCATCAACACTGCACGACCGACAAAGACGCTGAGGAATGCTTTGCTATTGCAGCACGTCGGGTGTTCACGCGATATGAGATATGTATCCGCCAGCTGCGCCAAAGTATAATAAAAAAATTAAACCGACTTCAAACTCATACTGAAAATTGTAAAGTAATCATATTTTTGAGGTCGTTTCCTGAGGAAATTGCTAATCCTCCTGTAAATATTAACGCCGACTTTAAATTACCAATTCTTTCAAAAAAATTTTAGTTTATTTTTTAAACCGGACCTAAATAAAAAGTATTACCTTTAAATAAAAACTACTTCACCTACTATGCCGATTTTGATAAAATCTTTACTGTTCCCCAAGGTGAAGTAAATATAAAGAATTAAAAAATAATTATTCAAATCTCGGGAAGAGTTTTAATGATGGTATATACGTCATACACTTATGTAACATTTTGCAATTGTCTGGAGCCCTAAACATGTTGCAACATGTGAATTGCATCTCCTATAACATTACACACACACACACACACGTATCGAACTGATGATCTCCTTTTTTGAAGTCAATTCAAAAATAAAGATTACGTCCTAAAAATTTTATAAAGATACGTGCTGAAGGTCGAATCTTTATAAAATATGACTTTTAATGAAAAATAATTTGGCTAATTTAATGAAAAATAATCTAAAATGGTTTCTTATATCTTCTGAAATAGTCTATTGTCGTAGTCGTATTGCACAAATCTCCGTATAACATTACGACTAGCCATTTTCAAAAACAGCGCCTCTTTGTTTTGTGGCGGGCTATTGATTAGCCGGATTATCATTGCGAGAAGTTTTTGAAGAAGAAGCCATGCAATATCTTGATTATAGAGAGTGCTACTGATCGGTACATTTATAAAATTAGGCCAATATCTTGATTATACATTACATATGACATTTATAAAATTGGGCCAATATCTTGATTATACATTACATATGACATTTATAAAATTAGGCCAATACCTTGATTATACATTACATATGACATTTATAAAATTAGGCCAATATCTTGATTATACATTACATATGACATTTATAAAATTAGGCCAATATCTTGATTATACATTACATATGACGTTTATAAAATTAGGCCAATATCTTGATTATACATTACATATGACGTTTATAAAATTAGGCCAATATCTTGATTATACATTACATATGACATTTATAAAATTAGGCCAATATTTTGAGTGCTAATAAGAAATTAGCCTAACCAAGTTAAACCTTCGAAACTTTCTGCGCATAGCTTTTTGTTCCTTAGTAAGTCTCTGCCTGTCTGTTGACAATGGACGCTGCAGTTGTCCTGTCAGACGACGTCCGAGTGTCCGATGCGAAGTAAAATGTGTCACATAATAAGGCTCGCTTTACTGCATACCTCATGACGCCGAACACTTTCTGTCGGAATTTTGTTCCTGTTTCTGAAAATGCCTAGCCTTAATGTTATACGGCAATTTGTACAATAATTTGCACGCTGAATTGTCATCAATTTCTGAACCCATATTTGAGCAAAAAACTATTTCTTTTCCATTCTATGACATACACAATATACCTAGAAATATTATAAAACTACGTCAGTATGTGATCGATTTTCCCAAAATCTTCTGACCGAATTTCCATGCGGGTTTCAACAAGGATAGAGCGATCCCCAAGAATAGATACTTGCAGAAGTTTTGAATAATCCCACGACGCGCGACTGTTAAATGCAATTAAAAATGCAAAATATTTAAATAAAGACTCGGGCGTAAGTATGTTACGTTTATAACTGAAATTATGAAAAATTATTTAGACAATGTGAACAGGCCTTAAGGGATAGAGATGTATCGCTATATAACTATTTTGTAGCATTTTTGAAGATCTACGGTTTCTTAATACATTATTTTACTCATTCACCTCGACCTCTTCACCGGTTACCGTCGACTGACGTGAAATTGCAATGAAATATTAATATAAACCTGCATCAACAAGGGCACTAAATCTGAATAAAAACAGCATAAAAACTGTTCTGTAGATTTTGAGAAAAAAGAAAATTTGCTTTAAGTGTGATAAAACCGTCCAACCGAAAGTTCCAACTGTGCGTTATACGGGTACTTCATACATAAAGATGGACGACTGTTACAGATGGCTTTGGGCGCAAGGGTGCGCGGGCGCTGTCCCGTGTCCTATACGAGGACGCAGGCGCGCGGGCCCACGGCCTCCTTATACGTACGCTCTGCGCTACTAACAACGACTTATCTCCAGAAAACTATTTAACGATCGTTATGAGGTCGCAATGAACAGTCGGAGTGTGTATGTAGCCAACATAACGAGACCTGCAGCCTCCGCCGCCGCCGCATAGGCAGAGTGTAAGCGCGTCGCCGATACGAGTAGGTGTTAGTAGATAACATGACGATATTCACCTGAATGTCCACCAGATGTTGAAGCACATGGTGTTCAGCCAGAAGAACGCGGACAGGAACAAGAAGTGCATGAGCACCGCTGCAGCGCCACATGCAACAGAACGAGCGAGTTATTGACCAGTCCGCAGCCGCCAGGGAGAAGTGCATAGAGAGCAGCCGCACTCACCGAGGGCGCGGCACAGCGGCGGCGGCACGCGCTCGCCCGTCAGCTGCGTGGCGGCCAGCAGAATGTCGCCCAGCATGAGCGCCGCTACGTAGTGCGTCTGGCACCGCCAGTGCAGCGCGTGGTGCGCCGCCGGCAGCGCGAACCCGGCTGCCAGTGTGGCCGCCAGGAATGCAGCACCCACTGCCAGTCCCGCGCCGTACAACGCGTGCCGCGGAGACTGCGCTCGACCGCTACCCGTCGCGCACGCCAGCAGACGCGCGCCAACAACTGCCTCCCCCTCGCCCGAAGAACCCTCGGCACACCAAGCGCCCGCTTCCAGGAGGTCCCCGTCCTCGCGTTCCAGTGCGCCGCCTTCGGCCAACCGCGAGCCGCGCAGCGCACCAACTACCGCGTATTGCACACCGGGAGCGCACGCCGGGAACCCGGCGCCCACCGCGCTACCGTTGGCGAGCTCGCGTAGCTCCCGCAGCACCTCCGCGGCGCGAGCCTCGTCCGCCACACAACGGTCACCCGCCAGCACGCGCCCCGCCGCGCAGCACTTGGCCGGCCCGCGCCCGCCCGCGTCCTCCGCGCAAACCAGAGCCGCCGTCGCGTCCACACAATAGCGCGCTGGCTCCACGGGCTTGCGCGACCACCGCGTCATCAGCGATCCGTTGTTGGCAAGCAGCGCGTATGAGGCTGCGTGGTCGGGCAGCACGCGCAGCGCCGCGCAGTCGGGCACGCGCGAGTATGCGTACCGCCAGTGCGGCGGCTCAGCATGCAGCAGCGTGCCCCGCTTTGGCGCAAAAACGCGCGGCAGCCAGGTAGAAGCATTGAGCGGCGCGGCGCAGGCGGTGGACACCTCGGCGGAGGCCAGCAGGTCCACACTCACGGCGACCGGCGACAGCTCGCTGGTAAGCGGGCAACATCGCGGAACGTCGAGCGGCGGCAGACGCACACCCCCCGCACTCGCGCCGTGCGCCCACCACATCAGCGCCAACACCACTGCCGCCACCATACTCTGCATCTCACCGACCATCACCACCACAGACACTCGACATGTTCACAACATCACTGGGTAATCCTCAATATTTATCAGTTCAACAGTAACACGTATTGGCACTTTCTACACAATATAGATACGATGGTTCACAACAAACACTCCTGTCACTGAAATGAAACATAATTCTTCGACTGTCCGCAGAGAATTGAACACGTGAAATAGAAGTCCGAGCGCGTGGAACGCAGCCTATCACCTCGGGAGCGCGCGCTGTACTAGTGAGTGGTGCGAAGTGTGAACTGCGACGAGCGACCCGCGAGAGTGTAGAGCGGTGACGTAGGACGCGCCGCGTGCCGCGTAGGGGGGGTCGAGCCTGCCGAGCGACTGAATGATCGGACGGCGTACGAGCAGGGGGGGGGGGGGCAGAGGGCTGCTCGACCTGTTGCTCGCGCCCGCCGCATGGGGACGCCCGGATACAACAGCTGTTTTTACGCCAATTAGTTGTCATCGCCAGAAATTTGCGAAATAACTATGACCCAGAGGCGACTTGTTGTTGATATATTGTAGCATCTCTCTATTAATTTAATACTTTAAGACATAGTTTAAAAAGTATTTCGTATTAAAAATATTATTTTATAATCTATCCAAAATGTTATTATTTATTGCCTTAGGTAATTATTTCATAAGTCGCCCCACCATGGTTCAAACCTTCGCCTGGCGGTGGGGCTCAGTAGCCTGGGGTGATTCGAGTTACCTTGGGCGAAGCCAAAAAACCGAGGAGGTGGATGCTCTTCGTACTCCTCCTATAAGAAGAGGGCACAAAAGAGAAAAATCAGGCGGCCCTGTTGCGCACGGGGGAAGGGCGAAGACGGGAACCTCACCCCATTGTACTGTCCCAAAATAGGTGAGGTTGTCCTGTAGTGCGGGACAACCCCATCCTTGGAGGCTGAGGGCTGACTAGCTGTCGGGGTGTCCTGGTGATTTGTAGTTCCGGGGCACTTCACCAAAGGCGGCACTGATGACCATGGTAGCTGTAAAGCTGCTGAAACGTCGGGCTAGTTAAATAACTAAATAAACCGTGATAAAATCCGTAAAAGTAGTTTTTTTTAAGTGTCGCTGAAGACCTAATTAGATATACAACAGAGTACATTCAAATCCGCCCATTGGTTCCGGATATTGTCGTGTATAAGTTGACGATAGTTAAAATCTTAAACCCCAAAATGTTATAATTATTATTTTTATTTATAATTCTACAAACAGTCTTACATTAAAACAATTATTACGAAAGTCTTATATCTTTATATTATTCATAAAGTGACAGCTATGCAGTCGCGTTTCGTGCGGAATGTTAGTGGCCATCTGCATCTGCGTGACAAGTACACGTGTGATGATTTTTATTGAAGTCAGTAATATTTTTACGCACATACATAACACTGTGAAAGTAACTAAAGTAGATCAATTTTGCTACACATGTAACTTGCCTATTTTTTAGTACTAAGTAAATCTATTCGTAAGTTTTGAGGTATAAGAACTCCAATGTAGTTTAGAGTCTCGTGATGTTCCGAGAGAAATTGTCGAACACTACACTACATGCAGAGTTTCACCATTTAACAGTATAATAATATATAGTTTTAACAGGTTTATGGATTTAAACCTTTTTTTTATGGTTTCTCGGGTCTGGGTGAGATCCAACAGGTGTGTGGGAATCGCGGCCGAACTGAATATCATTCGTGAGTACGTGCGTTAAATTTGCTAAAACGTACACCCTGGGACCTACAGACGAATAATCGGATTCGTTCGGTGACTACCGACGCCGTTGTACATCATACTAAAAATAATTATCTCGTGCTAATAATTCAGTATAGTAGAGGAGGCATGCAGATCTTACTTGATCCTATTGGATTCAATGAGGGACGCTCCGCGACATCTATCCTGATACCTCATAACTAACAGCTGGTCACGCCATCTACTCTTGATCGGAAGTAGCCTACAAGAGTGTGTTCATTTCATGCTGGTGACAGTCTCATACTAGGCAGCCACAAGGTTTAATGTATGTAATGTAATACCATCTATTGTTAAGATCGTTTAGTTTCCCTCTGAAGTTTTACTTAACCCACACGAGATGTCGCCATTGCATAAATTGGGAAAATAGCAAAATCACAATTTTTTTAATCATATAATGAAAACCATGTTATACATGAATCGTTGGAGAGCTTGCAGGAAATGTTGCACTGCCTAAATAAACCCTCCTAACATATTGACCTTAGGATCAACTTGGACAAGACAGAGGTCATGTTCAACGATCACGTTCGCCCTAGGCTGGTCAACGTCGATGGTGCTATACTCGCAGTCGACGAATACATCTACCTCGGGCAACTCTTGCAATTAGATACACATAACTTCGAGAAGGGAGCCTATTAGAGGATACAGTTGGGTTGGGAGACTTTTCGGAAGCTTCGTCACATTACCACGTCGCCTATACCGCAGAACAAAACAAAAGTCTTCAACCAATGCGTTCTCCCCGTGATGACCTACGGGGTCGTAACGTGGCCTCTTTATTTAGGACTGTTCCGCAAGTTTGCGGTAGCTCAACGGCCTATTGAACGTGCTATTTTGGGTATTTCTCTCTCCGACAGAATTCGTAAGTAAGTCATAAAGCAGATAACTAAAGTATCCGATATCACACGACGAATAAGCTCGTTGAAGTGGCAATGGGCTGGTCACACACGCAGAAGAACAGGTGATAGATGGGCCAGTAAGGTTCAGGAGTGGAGGCCGCGTTTAGGAAAAGAAATGTTAGTCGACCGTTCTCCAGGTAGGAAGACGATCTCCGTGCAGGAGCCAGGCCGGGATGGATGCGAGTAGCAGGAGATCCGTCGTCTTGGCGTTCATTATAATTCCAGCAGTGGACCGATAAGGGCTGATAATGATGATGATGATGACATGATTTTGATATTTGGACAATTCAATTTGTCGATGATTATCTTTTTTTGTTCGACTGCGCAGCGCAAAGGAGGATTATTAAAACATTCTTAATACTTGCCTCTGGTAAAATGTAGTGACGAAATGCAACGTTTGAGGCAGAAAAAGAAGAACGTATTTATTCCAATTTTCCAAACTTTTTTGTGTAAGTATGTGGTGATAATTGGCTATTTCTTACAGACTCGGTCATATCTTCCTCGTATTTTTGGCCCTGGCATATATATCTTCTTCGGTTTTTGGACTCTGGTTTACCTTTGGACAATCGATGGATTTTCCCGGATTGTGAACACGTACTGCCTGCTACATCGGGTGTAATGGAGGTAACACATGTGTTATATGTTGTCGTATCAGAAAGTGAAGGACCGCTGATTGTTGCGTCTAAATTAAACTAACTTATGTCAACGAGTGGCCATTCTGTTATAATCGTTATGTAAATAGACTATGTCTTATAACATTTAAAAGACGTAGTGCTGGCGGAGTTCAATTTTTTCCCAGCGTTTGCTTGTTAACGAAAAAAGATCTATAATTCTATAAAACGTAATAATATGTTACCTGAATGTTAAAAAAATATTGTGCATTTCTGAATTCTATTGTAGTACTGATAAAAATGTACTATGTCAAAGTTCTAATCAAGCGCGGAAACAGTTTTAGTGCTAGGAGAGTCACATAGTCGGATGCAAGTCTCGAGAACTAATAATATAATTTTACTACTCAAATTTCCCTGGATCCTTGATTTAATCTTGTTTTGCATATTATGTAGTACCTATATATTCTGTTCATCCATATTGATATGTACCTAATGATTTCAAGAATGTAAAAATTCTACTTCACTAAACAAATTATATATACGCAGGGTGATTGATAACGACAAAGAAAAACTTTAATAATATATTTAAAACAATTTTATTTTTCAACGTAGTTTCCTTCTACCTCGATGCATTGAGTCCAGCGCTTCTCCAATGCCGTTACACCAGTTTGATAAAATGTTTTCTCAAACGTCTCGAAAGTACTCATCTACGGTGACAATGACTTCATTATTTGGTGAAACTATTCGGCCACCTAACCATTTCTTGAGATTCGGGAATAAGTGGAAGTCGCACGGAGCAGAGCTGGTAAGTGCAACCTTGACGAGTGCACAGGTGCGTTGTCGTGGTGGAATAAAACTTTATTTTTGCCCATCGCGCAAAGCCTTTGAATTCTCAATTGTTTGTGTAAAATGTTAAAAACGCGTTCAGAGGAAATGCTTACCACCTTTGCTACCTGCCGCAACTTTAAGCGCCGATCATTCAAAACGTTTTTTTTTTAAATCTTTTTGATCATGTCCGGATTCGTGACTTTATTTGGACGGCCAGACCTGTTGGCGTCTTCGCAGCTCTGTCTCCCACGTTTAAATCAGTTACCCAGGGTGAATTGTACTCAATGCAGGAGCTGGATTACCGAAAAAACTGTCTAGCTTGGCTATAATCTGGGTAGCTGTTTTCCCTTTTAAAATGTAAAACTTTATCACCACACGAATTTCAATTCTTTCCATTGTTGCGAAAATTTACAGCAGTTAAAGTATTAGGTCCCCTCACACAAATTCTGTCAATTCGAACAAATTGAAATTTGGCGTTCTATTTTCGAAAAAATGATAGAACATAATCTAATAAGTTTTATTTGCATTTTTTTTTAAGTTTATCGTTCCAGGTTTCAGTTATCAATCAGCCTGGTAATATGCATATACGAATGAAGACCAGCTAACAGTACTTCAGAAGAGAAGGACAAAACCATTTCTTCTGTTTCCTTCTCAGAGCGTTTACTTCATAGAGATAATGTAGATCCCTCCACGTGCTGACGAGTTACGATACATTTCTAAAGAACGGATCGTGGGATCAGCGGATCGCAATGGTTGGACGGCGATAAATAAAATACACACATTACATTCAACTTAGAGATAGTATTTGAATTTGAAGCTGTATTACACACATTACCCAACTTCACCTTAACAAAAGAAAGAAGAGAGTAATTTAATTACATAGCATAGAGTTGGGTCGAAAACAAAAAGTAGAATTACGAAACTGTACCTAAATGTTATAGAAGTCAAAAGGTGTATGAAATATCTATTTATCGTTCATGGAGTGTAATAAATAAAATTATATATTAGTGGAAGGCAACAGGACCCATCCGCTTTATTCGCCTGATCGGGCACCGTTCGACTTCTTTTTGTTCCACGTTTGCACTTGGGAGGTCACATAATTTCGATGACCGAAAAGGTCAAAACAGCAGTAGACGCATATTGTTATGACTCTAAGGAAGAACCACTTCTTCAACGGTCTAAAAGCTTTAAATGGGAGATGGCAAAAGTAAACTTTTTATGGCGACATTGATGGTGATTATGCAGAAAAATAAAAATATAACTGATTTAGCGTATGTTTACTTTCTTGGTTAGGCCGAATGCTTTTCTATACACCCTCGTATTTAATGTTACATAAAACCTGTATAAACTTAAGACAAAAACGATCGTCGCGACACTCGGTGTAGTGTTCGGTACTACAAAGCAAAATAGAAAGACGAAACGAAATAGTTCGCTTGCTTAGTTGTATGAAAAAGAGGGACAGACAGACAAGACAAGACGTCCTTTGCTCCAAAATTCCAATCCTAGAGATGGGCTATTACTAATTGTTTGAGACTTTCAAGTTTGTTAAACATTTTGCAGTTAGCGGGTTCTAGCGGGTCTTAACGCCAAACTTAAATACTTATTACAAGGTACTGGCAAAGTTTTTGTAATACTTTGCTCGACGTTTCGACCGGGTTACCTGGTGTGGTCAGTCGGCCCGTGTAATGTAATCGTTTATTAGTGTGTTTGTAAATTTCCAAGTTTGGCAGCCGTATGTTAGAGAGTGCAGTATGCAACTGTGTTTGGCCTTTAAAGATGTTTTTCAAACTCCAATATTTATGCCAAGTAGACTGGGTCCTGCCTGCTATTTCCCTTTCATTGTTATGTTTGTTGAAACCGTTTCGTTTACCCAGGAATATGTATGTTGCCCTGTGTACTCCAGTGTTTTCTGTTCTGTTTATATATTTCTGCTCGAGCATTTCGCCGTTAATTTTATTTTGGTTAAAATGATTTGTAGTCCTACTTTGTATTTCTAGATATACTTTGCTGCCATCGTTTAATGACTCTATCATTATATATTGGAGTTGTGTCCCACTCTCACATAGTAGCACTAGGTAATCTGCAAACCGAAGATGACTCAGGTGTTTGTCTTTTATCCTTATGCCACATTTCTTCCATTTAGTTTGCTAATAATCTGTTTCAAATAACTATACATTTGGTGATAGTGGGTCTCCTGGCCTTACAGTACTTTTGACAGAAAACCAATGTTCAGCACTTTCCACTTGTACTCTACTTTTATTATTCCTGTAGACGCTTTGGATTATCTTTAGGTATTCCGTCTCAACTCTTGGGTGTTCTTGTGTCTTGTGTTGGAAAGGTTTCCCATATACTGCTATGTGATATTGTGTGAAAAGCTTCTTGTTAGTCAACATATGCTATGTACAAAACTCTTTTCCAAAACCGGGTTTGCTCTATTGGTTGTATTGCTTTTAGTGTGGTACTCAATATTTGGTTTATAATTGTCGAAAATAGCTTACAGATACATTTTCGAAGGCTGATGGGTATATTTTTTGATATCTTTGTGGTCCCCCTTTTTATGTTAAAATTATGTTCGATTCTGACCATTCTCTTGGTGTTGGTATTAGAATTTTTGAGGCCAGTTCTAGCATTTCATTTGAAATGTTGTCAGAACCTGGGCATTTGTCTAGTTGAGTATTTTAATTGCTTCTGTTCCACTTCTTTTTTGTTCTATCTGGAGTACACTTAATGTGTTATGGACGTTTTGGTAAATGCAAGAAATATTTGCATCCGCGTTTTCTCCAGGCTCTTTTAATACTCTGTGAATAATTCTGTTGCAAACTTGCCGTAAGTTGAGTAATGTTTCCTAACATACTTACTAATCAGTTTGTAGAAGGCAGATATTTCGTTTCTCATTTATAGGGTTCTGATTTTTTTGTAACCTCATTGAATCTTTTTGTAATTATTGTCTTCTCTGTATGAGTCTTATTGTCCATTGTTATAATATCTTTTTGGCTGCAGTTGATAACATAGCACCTGTTGTCTAGTGCTTGTTGCATGTTACGTTATTATCGAGGTTTCCGACTCCAAATGAAATACGTTTCACTTAGTTACTATATTATTAAACTGAGAGTTAGTTTACAACTTCATTGCCGACAGCTTGTTACGAATTGGTTCTTAGTAAGTTACACGACTTTACTCGACAGTGGTTGTGAAGCGATTCCTTGAATATTGCAGCGAATGTCTTATGAAGACAATTAAATGAATAAAGTGGTATGGTCTAAGTCGTTAATGGGAAGAGTCCCATGTGGCTTTGGACCATTTCGAAGGAATAAGATTTTTTGCGCAAAACAATGAGTTACTTGGAAACAATAGGCACGACTCTAATTTTTGAGCGTGCTATACAATAGTGTTAAACTAAAATCTTAAGAACAATTAACAAATTGTATTTCGAGTAAACAATGAACGCACATGTGTCGAGGGTAAGGTCGCTACACCTTTTTTGTTTCTGTACTTACGATCTGGGCGGGTTATAAACATTTAATAATAGATTTTGCCAAAAGCTCGTATTGTTTCTGTACCGACGTGTTGGCGAATGTGTCTCAATGACTTTCTGGTGGAAATTGTTGGAACTTTATTTCTTATTCTTTAGTGTTTAACTACTTCTTATAGTTATCGTGCTCGGCCCTACTTTCGTTTGTTTGGGATCCAAGAGTTAATGTTGCACTGTTGTGATTTGAAGGAAAATTGAGGTTCATTACTTCCACGTTTGAAATGAAGCGGCTCTGTTTGACAGGATATAGTCTATTTCATTTTTATATTTCCAGTCTGGAGATCTGCATGTCCACTTATTTGTTGCTTTTTTCTTGAACTACGTCAACATTGATAGTCTGATCTCTGTCGCAAAATCTATTTGTTTTTACCCTCTTTTGTTTCTAACTCCATATCGTTTAGTTCTCATTTCGAGATCTTCGTCTTTTTAAGTATTCCGATTTATGCGTTCAAATCCCCCATCACTATGTAATCTTTATGTGATTGTTCTATTGTCTTTTTAATATTGAGTAAAGTTTTCGGTTTCTTGAGTGAAAGTTTTCGAAAGAGATTTGTGCTCTGTAGCTTTTCTTAGTCGGTGCATAGGCCTGTGTTACAGATATAAGCACTCGCTCTGAGGCGCTGAGCAGCTTATAATGTTATTTTCAAGGCGTTCGTATACTGAGAAGCCGACACCATTCACCGGCGTTCCTGGCGTATGACCAGTATAACAAAGTTTAAGATGCTCGTATTCCTCTATTTTGTTACCAAAGCGCCTAGTGTTAGCCAGTACTATACTTTCATAATCACTTTTTGTCAAGTGTTCTTTATTAAATTATTAAACTTTTTGAGTTTTAAACCGCGGGGCATAGCTAGTGGAATAAAAACGTAATAAAGCGATGAATAAAACCATAATGTATAACATTTAGATATATAATTTATATCAGGGCGGGAGAGATTCATCATCGTGCTTGTCCACGGGGTCGGCGGGGTCGGCGGGCGCGACGGGGTCGAGGGAGGCCCGCGGCGGCAGGCGCGGCAGCGGGCCGGGCGGCTCCTCGGCGGCGTACTGCGGCGGGTTGGCCCAGGGGTCGTAGCCCAGCACGGACAGCATGGGCGCTACGTCCGCCATGTCGTCGCGCACGTCGGCGGGGATCTGCCCCACCCACTTGTGCAGCGCGTCCAAGTTCACCGGCCGCACCACCTGGTCCGACGACCGCTCCACGCTGAGAACGCACCCAAAATATCCTAATATAATTGTATTCAACGTAAAATTGACTGTTAGTTCTGTTCTAGTTATAGCTGTCTCTGTCCCAATATTAATTCGTCAACTTGAGGGTATTAGTATCCGTTTTAATACTCTTAAATTATTTAACGACTTTTTGACAAACCGCATACATAATGATAGAGGGATTACCTACGGTGTTTCTCAGGGAAATGTAGTTGGTCCTAGTCACTTTCTAATTTATATCAACGAGCTTTATAACTTAAGCATTAAAAACTGTCGTATTTTTATCTATGCTGATGATACTGCCCTAATTTTTTATGGCAGGAGCTGGGAGGAGACGAAGACCAACGCAGAATTGGGTCTGGATCTAGTGTTTCAATGGATGCGTAATAATTATCTTACGTTAAATACATCCAAATGTAAATATATTACCTTTGGTATATCTAACAAAAATATGCCAACTCAAGAAGAAGTGTCTATCCAGATCCATTCCTGCAATCCGGCCAATATATATAACACAATCTGCAACTGTGTAACTCTTAAGCAAACACAATGTTACATACTTGGGAGTCATTATAGATGGGAATTTGTCTTGGAAGTAGCATATAAACCTACTATCTAAAAGAGCAAGGAAGCTGGTTTACGTACACACGCATAAACATGCACACACACGCCAACTTACACACAATACCCACACAAACCATAGCACACGTACGCACGCCAATAAATACATACACATATAGACACGCGTCCATACAAACATGTAATCATGGACAAACATTCAAACGTACACAATCGCACAAATTATATACTTAAGCACTCGCACACTTTATTTTCAGATCATAATTTTACTAATATTATGAATCAATATAGAAACAATATTAATAAAACTAATTCAATAATAAATAAAGTAAAAAATATTAAAATAACATACTCCATGTAAAATAAAGTCTTAGGTTCAAACTTTTTGTACTCGTCCTATTATATATCCTTAAATATCCACTGTGTGCTTGTTGCACACAGTGGAAATTTTTAAATACCCACAAAGTGATTTTATCATACAATGTTATTTTAGTACACTATTTTTAGTTACGTAAACTCACCAAACCTTAAGTTTAGTTTAAATAAGTAATAGAAATATAGATTACTGTGTATTTGATAAGTGGTAGTGTAACCTGGAACATAACCACTGTATGACAGTGGTTGTCTACAACTACCTACAGTAACCAGGTACTATTTCATACCAGTAAAAGTGTATTTTTTTTTCATTTTAATTTTGTTATTGCATTTAAATTCGACACAAGACAGAAATAATTGTTTATATTTATTATTGTGTTTGAACAGTGAACATTTACTCTAAGTAAGAGATATTATATCTTATATTATGTATGTTTAAATAAATAAATTAATATATTGAATGCTAGTTTGTTCATAATGCCCCCTTGAATCAGTTGCGAATATGCCCATATTCGCAACTGATTCAAGGGTCTGTTTGCTTAGAAATGGTACCGGTCGACAATCCCATGTTAGCCCCACCAACAAACTGGCTATGACAGTTATCCAATGACATAGTTCATAGGCAATAGGCATGGAACGTTTCAGAAGTTTTTTATCCTGTATAAATCAAACTATTTATATATATATATGTATAAATCAACTAAGAAGCCAGTTATGTTCACGTAGCTATTTTTATCCTGTATGGGAGTAAGGAGTGGACCAACGATATGTCGGTGAAAGAGTATGTCTTAACATATAAAAATCTGTAGGTTTTATAATTGTAGACCGAATAGTTTTTGAAATATGATTTTTTCTTATTTAAAAAAAATGGTTACTGTACAAAAACAAAAAATATACTTTTGGATATTATTATTTCTGTTCTTTTATTATTCCAGATTATTCAATAAACACTGATTAACTTAATTAGTCTTTCTAAATAAAAATGACAGTTGTTAATTGTTAAAGACAGAATTATTATAAAATTACGAATTAACATTTGTTGTTTTTAAGTAAATGGGATAACTTAAAGTTTGAACAATGCAAATGAAAAAAATATATCTGGAAAATTTGTGGAACTTTATTTTATTCTTGCACAGTAACCATTAATTTAAATAAGAAAAAAAATCATATTTCAAAAACTATTCGGCCTAGCATTACGGGACACCCTGCATAGAACAGGGAGACAATCGTCCATGTACATACTCACAATTACTATGGGCCACAACCACAATGGGCCACCGGCTCCAAACGAAACGCGACGCGCACGCACGACACGCAGATGTCACTTTACGCCGGTATCAAGTGAGCGAGAGGCCGGTCGTGCCGGCCCAATATGATTGTCACATTTCAAGTGAAATGTAAATAATTCATAAAACGCAGCTTCTACCTCTTTTCACTTGGTTTGTGAAAACTAGCACAATAACTAAAAAGTAGCATCGTGAGAACGCCCGAGCAGCGACGAATAGTGCCTGTTACACAGAGCAAACTGTACATGGGACGCTCAGAAGGTAGTCCGAAAGTAAAAATCAATTTAATAGGTATTTTTTTCTATTCAATCCTTTAAAAGTACTCTCCACCAGCATCAATAGAACGTTTCATGCGTCAAAATCAGTTTTCGAAACTCTATTTTCATTCCGCCGCAGACACCTTATTTACAACCTGCTCAAACGCTGACAGCACATTTCGGGCGACGAAAATTGTATCCTTTTGAGCAGAATTTGTATTATAGGGAATAAAAAGAATTCAGGCTGTGGCGAGTCATGACTGTAAGGAGTGAGAACCCAAGACTGGCCCGCGTGCTGGCCAGGGAGTCCCTCGTCTTGCGTGCGGTGCGCACGGGCGCATTTGGTCGCTCGTTCCTCACAGCTAAAAAAATCTCCTGGAATTTGGTAGTATACCATTCAATGTTAATGCTCATTTGATCCCGTAAAAGAATTGACACTAAGAAGCCAGTTATGTTCAAGTAGCTAGCGATCATAATCTTCCCTGCGCTTCTACAACCCTTCACTTTGGCAGGCGTCGCTTCCTTTTTAAACACCCGAACAGTCGACTGCCGCTTTGCTACTCGATTCTATTTATAAATCCAAGACTGATCACCCACGCAAACATGCCGAGACGAGCCTGCACCACAATTATTAACTATTATCTTTCTAGGGCCTGTTTTTTTGCTCAGTGCGCTACCCAGCATAAAACTATCTTCCTTACGCGAAGATTTTGTAGTAAAAAACGCTACACGATATGTGCTGACTCTTCTGATACACAATTAGCTTGTCGTATTAAATTATTATTGTCTTCTACTGTAACAGCCACTAAAGGGCGACCACCAGTGGTTTACAAAAGCACAAGATATACGCTTTCATATTCAACTGTCATTGAAAGCATCCGTGATAGTACATAAATATAGTTTTTTTTTTTTTTAATGTCAACGTAAATGTATGATTCCAAGTCGTTTTAACAGTGCAGAATCTATTTAAAAGATGTGCAAAACTTAAACATATTTCCTGGAAAAGTCAACCTTACGAGCATGTGATTAAGTTGCTTCTACAAAGTGCATAATTTGATAATTGCACACCTTATATGTACACGGTCTTGATACGCTCACTGTTGATACTGGCATTTTTATAAATGTATAGCTACCACTTATTTCTCATCCCGCAAAATTAGTACGACGCTTGAATTCGTTAGACCGTGTAACAGCCACATTTGCATCGGTAGGAACATCATTCTGAAAGCCATTTAAAGGCTACCTTATGATTTATCCGGTTTCAGTTACATTTGAAATCAAAAAAATCATCAAAGTTCACAATTACGACACAATCATAAAGAGGTCGTAAACAATTGGAAGAAAATAAAAAATTGAAACGTACCTTTTTTACTTACAAAATAATTATATCTTTAGAATAAATTATAGCCAGCCAGTGCCATACATAAAACCTGTTCTCTCAATACTTTCTGAGTGGCCTGGTTGACATACCGATCGCTTTGAAAACTGAAGAGCCATTCGTTTAATCAATAACCATATCGTTGACCTTGCATAGGACCATGCAAAATTATTTTAAAAATACTTTTATGTTAAGCTCCTTAGATGTCGGTGCAATTGGGTGCGAGTACGGTACCGTTACGTGCGAGTACGGTGCAGATGTGTGCGACTACGGTGCACGTGTGTGCGAGTACCGTGCAGTTGTGTGCGATTACGGTGCAGTTGTGTGCGAAGATGCTGCAGTTGTGTGCGAATATGGTGCAGTTGTGTGCGAGTACGATGCAGTTGTGTGTGGGTACAATGCAGCTGGATGCGAGTCGTACAGCGGTGGGCGAATGCCTTGTACCTCGTTGCGCTTGGGGTGCTGTGCAACGGTGGGGGGCGGGTAGACGTGTACGTACTTGGAGAGCGCGACGCCGTGCGGCTGGTTGATGTAGCGCTCGTGGTGCAGCACGGCATCGCTCCAGGGCAGGTGCAGGAAAGTGAGTACGCGTCGCATCGTCGCGGCCGGCGCCAACACCAGTGCCTCGTAGCGCACCAGCAGACAACGGTCTGGGCCCAGCTCGCGGCACTGCGCGTACATCAGCTCCACCGCGTGGTTCCACTTGCTCAGGCACTGCCGGTACGACGACAGGTCGAACCCCGTGATCGTCACCTGCGCAAAAAGCAAAGTAAAATTTTTATTGTTAGCTTCCTGTATGATAAATGCGGTAGAAGATGCACAGCGAACGTACACATCTACAAGACAAGAGGGAAGCAATTGGCTGGAAATTGGTTAGACACCCATTACGAAAGTATTCTTAAATCGAGAAGACACGGCAAGGGGTTTTAATTTAGCGGTATACTGCAAACTCATGTCTTGTTGGGTTTTATTGGAGTACATTTACTCGGCCCCATTACAAGACTTTGGCTAACACAGAATCTACTTTCGGCACATGTATGTTCTGGTTCGTTTTGGGCCTGGCCTTTTTTGTACGCGTTATTGACGTAACCAGCGTATAGAGTATCCAAAGCTCTCGTGCGCATTCCAATTAAGGCCACATGAGAAACAAAGTAGGAGACACACTGAACACATCCTCATGGAACGCCAGCATCTACAGGCCTGCGGTCCGGCCACCGGCGACGACGAACTTAAGTTTGTACGCACCTTATAAATTCGTCAGCATGCCCTTGTTCGCCATGTCTTTCCCCTGCTAGAATAGCAGGGGTAAGACAAGGCGGGCGTCTAATCTCCTCCAGCTGGTAAGGGGCATGTGCTGTACACGTGGTCCTGTTAGCTGCTTATAATTTACAAATTAAAGAAAGCGTAAATTTTTCTTTAATTTTTTACTAATTTAGTTAATCGATAACATAGATTCACAACATTTCACAACAATTCACAACATTTCACAACGACAGTGACGGGTTGGAAACATTGTCAAAAAGAGTTTGTAAGAGGTGCCTCATTTTTGTACTGAGTCAGTACAATGTCGCACTTCAACTGAGGCGAGGCGTTCAGAAGCTCGGCGTTTGAAGTTTTGAATAGAAACAACGCAAACACGGCACTGATGTCATTGTCTTACATTGAGGCGTGTACATCACTTGAAGCAATTTGAGTTTTGTTTAGAGATATGACACTGTTACTGTCTTCCATGGAGGTGGAATATGAAATTTCATGCTGCAACAATAATAACTGCTTCGTTTTGAAAAGTATCATAAAATATGTTAATCATACAAGTCATTTATATGTTAATCATATAATCATATAAGTGCCGATTAGCACAGGAAACTTAAATAAGTGCGAATGTAATATGAAATCGCAACAGAATTAAAATACAAAGATAAATTAGGCAGACAAGCTCATTAAATAGTTCTAGCTCTTTATAGTTGTAAGGTAAGGCGAGTGAGCAAACGCGCCTTCGCGACTGCCGCGACATAACACTTGAAGCGGTACAGAACATGATAATGAAACGCTCTTACATGTTGACGTCTTGTCTGGTCACTACACAACGACGAATATGTGGAGCGTACGCGGTTAGGCAGTGTTTTACAGCATGGACGTTAACAGCAAAGTGGCCCATTGACGGGGGGAAGGTCAACGCATCAGCATAGTAAATGAGTGATGTTAGTAAAAGGTATTATTCCGTTACTTGTGTGCAACATGTAACATGAGCCAGGGCGTGATCAGAATCGATATTCAATTGTAACAATTCATCTCATAAATCATAGTAGTACTAAAGTACTACTGATCAATTTAAAAAATCAATATTATTTCAATCTTTGTGCCTACTCGCCCAGGGATGACAGATAATTGTTCCGCGCATTGTAGTTCCAGTCCGATGTTCTTAAAAGAGTACCGTCGCGTCACACTGCTGCAGCGCAGTCTTACCAAGTGCCACAGCACCTGAGTGTACGATATTTCGCAAACGGACGCCGCGTACCTATTTATTACAAATATAGTACGTGCAGTGAGCTACGCGACGATATTAAACATTTTTATTTTTTCGATCGATTTAAATCATTGTTTTTTTTTAAATAATAATAATATATGTGGACTTATCACACCACGTTAGCCTAGCCCTTTTTTTAATTGTTGACGCGGGGAAACGCATTTACGCGCCTTCACCGGCTCATCCTGGGTGGGGTCCAGTGGTGTGTGGGGCTCGCGGCACGTGATAATGCCGAATACACACAAAAACCACTGCGAGGGCTAGCAGTGCCTCCCTTGGTGAGGTGCCCCGGAACAACAAACATCAGGGCACCTCGACGGCTAGTCAGCCCCCTAAGGGACCAACTCCGCGTCCACAGATGGGGTTGCTCAGCACTACAGGACAACGCCACCGACTTCGGGACAGTGCAATGGGATGAGGTTCCCATCCTCTCCCCTTGCCCCGTACGCAAAAGCGCTTTCTCATGTTGGTCTTAGGTCCCCTTTTCTTATAAGAGGGGTACCCAGAGCGATTCCTCCTCATGATCTTTAAGCCCCCTCTTCTTATAGGAGGGGTGCTAAGATCCCCCTCGGTTCATTTGGCTTCGCCTAGGTTCACCCCAGGCTACTAAGCCCCACCGCCACGACAAAGCTTGAACCACGGTGGGGACGTAAGCCTAGCCCTGTGCTACGTACTGTAAGGACTTGTGTTACAGGTACTAGACAACGGAAATATATTTAACATTTTTATTCAACTAAGATTTTTGTTAAACAAATACATATAATATAAACATGACCTAGGCGGGATTCGAACCCGCAACCCCAGCGCCTCGAATTATAATATGGCGGCAATTGCCACGCGAGGATGCTCGCACTGAACGGTCGCGCTTAATCCAAAACGTCTGAAACTTGGACGATCAAAGGTTTTCACTATGTCGAAAATAACTGCCAGGTTCACAACAACTATCCTTTGTTTCAACTGCCTCCGCCCAGCGATTAGGAGGTTGCCAGCTAAGCGACCCTGATGGGCCCTACACTTGGGCTGATGAGCAAATGTTGCTCCCGTACGTATTACCGCTAAAGGTCGGCAGTTGGACGCGTTTGGGCGATCGTTATTGTTTAAGGGGTGCAAGTGTCAACGAGTACATCAAGTGCGTCTCCGGAGCAAAATTGACGAGAAGAAACGACTCGACTTGTGGATGTCCAGGAATAGAAGTGCCATCAGCAACGAGCTCTGCCGGATATTTGTGTACTTTATTGAGAAATCACACCGCAAGATTATAGACGGTGGAGTTCGTTGATCTTTTAGACTAAACTTGGGCGCAAAGAGACAGTCCAGAAGATCGGCCCCTTCTCCTTTGCATCATGTATTGTCACGCTAGCAGAGGTTGTAGGAATGGCAGATCAAAATTCTCTAGACAAACTTGGTTCTCGTAAATTATGTATATACATTCCGACTTTCATTTGGCGATGACTCTTTTAAGGGACTTAGAAGCTGGACGTGGCCAAATCTGACATCATCGCTATCAGAGAACGGAATAACAAGAGAACACGAATGAAAATTTCCATTCCCTGAAGCACCACATCAGCGTCGGAGTCAGCAAGGGTGTCAGGATTGACCAAGAAAAAGCCGATTCGCACCAATGGGTAGAGAATGCAAAGAATAGCCGCATCTCTTCCCAATTTACTGACCTATAGTGTCAGTGGTCTGATGAGGCTAGAGATAGATCCGAGGGAGTATCGAACTCGGTGTGGTAATTTTCTTGCTAACAAGAAATCAGACGCAGTCAGAGTATGGAGAGATCCCTATCTGCAATATAGCTAAGGTGGCGAGAGCATTTCTTCGGTGCTTTAGTTCTAGCTCTATCCGAGCCCTTAAAGAGACATTGAATTAACATTTTATTAGGTAGGTATACAAGTGAATAGGTGTCAATTGGGAAATTTCGTTGTATATGTTTGTTCAAGTGGAGGATCTTCGTATATCGGCACACAACAATTACAAAGTCAAACATTATTTACACAGCCAATGCGCGGTGACGCAGTGAACACAACATTTTGTCACAGGTATTATATATATAATCATTAACTTTTAAAATATGTTTTTAACCGACTTCTAAAAAGGAGTTGTACGATTCGACCTGCATTACTCCTCTTATTTTGTATGTTAGTTATTCCGTCGTCAATTGTGCCTTTTTTATCGTTTTCCTGGAAAGAGTATACTGTCGAAGTGGTCCCATCGACACACAAATCAAGATATGAAGAGTACACGAAAACGAAAAAACAGGCATACGTATAGGAAATCATATGCAGAGACGTGTTTTTTTGTAGTCTTTCTAATGTTATTTCAACATTTGCACTTGATACGTCACGTGCACAAATCACGATCTGATGATGGGTTCCAGTAGCAGTCAAGAGCAATCTCCAAATTTTATGTGCACACGTTCGCCAATTGTGAACCGATTTTGTTTTTATAAACATTAAATTGTAAGATAATCTCGATATCAAAGAATTGTACTAAAAATTAAAAATTAAATAAATTATAAAAAAAATTAAACGTACTCCAAACATGGCAACTTTTCACTGGAAAAGTTAATTGCATTAGACTAAATTGAATATTTAGTCCAGCGGTCGGCGACATTCTAGTTACGGCCCCCGGGCTCCGAAAGTCTTATAGAAATCATATAGTTAAAAACTTCAAAATTGTGTTTTTGCAGTTTTACTGTATACGACAGCGGTTAGATATGTCTGTAAATTTGAAAAGAAGAAGCTTAATAATTGAAAAAAAAGCTTTCAGCTCTTAGCTCTCAGTTCAGCGCACCATAGGCTCCGGTTATTGACTTTACTCTCGAAATGCAATATCGAAGAAACCCGTTGGTTGCCCCTTAGGAACTGTTGTCATCACTTGAGCAGTCAAAGAAACGTGTTTGTCTTCTTTGGTGTACATTCGCCTGGAGAGGTCCACTACACCTAATCTGACTTAGTCTCTGGCGCATAATGGTGGACCCAGCTTCATCATTAGGTATCGGTAATAACAAACACTAATGTTGGTAAAAAAAATACCTCCACACACGCCTCAGAAGCAGTCACACGTTGTCGCTTTTGGTCGACATTTTCGCATTTTCATGCAAAATATGAAAAATATCCTCGGTGGTAATCTCAATCGGCCTTCTGAATGAAATCAGTGAACCTGATGTGTACCTCCCAGCGCCATCTCAGGCGCTGAGTTTCCGTAATGTTTTTAATTTGTTTTCAGTGTGCACGATGGTTTTATCACGTAATTTTTTTTTTGGATTAACACCTTTTTTTTCAATGTTCAAAAAAAACTTTTTTTTAAGTTCCGAGTCCCCGCAAAATTTTAAAAGAGCTGGTTTTATACGTGATTTTAAGCAAAAAAAAATGTTAACATTTATATTCTGCTATAACCTCACGGACTTATCAAACCATCACAAATATTTTATTTAAATGCAAAGTGAAAAACTAATTTTTTGTTAAAAATTATATAAATTCATTTATTTATTCAAATGTTAATATGAGATTGGCGTTTCTCGTACAAGCCACTTTAATCACGGATTTGTCCTCTTTGGTAAGGAGTTCCAAATTCAAATTTACTCATGTACTTGTGCTTCAATGACCGTCGTGGCACTACTGCTGCGGAAACGACTCGAAGTGTGCATGATGTGTATGGCGTTCATGTTGCTAAGAAAACACAGTTCTAACGTTTTCGTTCTGGAAATTTCGATCTGCAGAACGAGCCCCGAAGATGGCCGGAAACCTAAGTTTATAATGAAGAGCTGAAGGCTATTGTGGAAGCGGATCTATCGCAAACCACGTCCCAGTTAGCTGCAGGCTGCGATAAAACTGTTTTAATTCACTTCAAGCAAATTGAGAAGATTAAAAAGCTCGAAAGTTGGGTACCTCACGAATTGACTGAAGCAAACCGTCAAACGCGCGTAGACTATTGCGTTACTTGCGTGATGAAAAATGGATTATCTACGATAATCGGAAGCGCCCAGCGCAATGGTTGGATCCTGGCCAGCCAGCCAGTTCCTGATTCAAGCGAAAATTAACTCTAAAAAATTTACTTGTAAGCGTTTGGTGGACTAGTGCCGGTATTGTTCACTACAGTTTTCTCAAATCTAGCCAACCTTACGTCTGATATCTATTGTCAGCAACTGCAAACCACTAGGGAAAAGCCAGCGGCTAAACAACCTAGGCTGGTCAATCGTTCCACGCCACTGCTGCTTCATGACAACGCCAGACCGCACACTGCGCAACAAACGGCTACCAAATAGAAGAGTTTCAATTGAAAAAGACATACTCCGTACTTCCCGGACCTTGCTCCAACAGATTACCATTTTTTTTTTCGAAATTTGGATGATTCTTTGCAAGTCGAAAAAAATCAACTCCGGTGTGGCAGTTCAAATCGCCTTCAAAGATTTTATTGATCCGTCCTACTGGTTTTTTTAGTAAAGAGATCAGATCTACCTATGAGATAACAAAAGTGCCTAGAAAAAAATGGTTCATACTTTGATTAATTAAATGCGTTTTGTGTGGGAGAAACAAAAAATTGAATATTAAAAAATATTCGATTTTTTGTTTCTCCCAGACAAAACGCCAAATTCATATGTAAATACCTAAAGTTAATGTTCAATTTAGTTTAGTTTCAACTTTCAGTGCTTTCGTTGTTACATATAAAAAAATCGCATACTTCTAATTATAAATTGTGACCAGTTGATATTCTTGCAAACAAAGGTTTAACGTTTAAAATGTTTAATATTTACTTTGAAACTTAAGAGTTTTTTGTTAAAATTTAATTTATCGCTATACAAATGATATATTTTTGTGTTATTTTCACGTTATTTTCTTGGGGTATTTCTTGTATATATTTATAAATGCGACTAACTACGTACCCATCCGTGTACATGCCTGTGTCCCCTCCTACAGCCTGAGCGGCGCGATGAACTCTCGCGTGAGAGATGTCGTTATATTCGTCTCGGTATCGCTAGAACCTCACATTCAAAAAATGAAGAATCTGTTTTCTCTGTTGAGTGCAAAATCGTAAGGTTGAAATGATTTTCTACCAAACACAAAGTAGTAGTTGGCCATGAACACTCTCGCAATTAAAAATATGTAACAAAGTGTTACTTTTGAATTTGGAATCTGTCATTTTTATATTATTATTCATTTATATTTTATTTTTGCGCGCAATACACGGTACAATATTTGATAATATTAAAATGGAGTGGGCTGATAAAGCAAACCAAATCTCTGTGATTGCATTACACTATGTAGGTCTGGAGGTAGACAAAATGTTTAAATCCGTTATATGTTTGTGAATCGCAGTTTATAGGGGATTGACGGTACAGCGACAAATCTGGCCGTCCACACATAGTGTTCGCGCGATAGAGGCGATCAAAACAGGAAAGGAAACAACTCGAAGAATTTGATCAACTAAATAAGTATATATCCTCCGATACTTTTAATAATTTGTGACCTTAGAACATCCGTCATCTCAGTCCACCCGTGAGTAATGTTGCTGTAAAGCTTCTGAAACGGCGGGCTAGTAAAATACCCAAGTAAATAAATCGCGATAAAATATGATAAAATAGTTTGTTTAATTGTAATATTAGAATGTCTATAAAATATGAATATGCAAGTTTAAGGTTTTCTCTCGATTTCTGCGGGATCCCATGACCAGATCCAGACATGATGATTATGAAACACTTCGGAAGTAGAACCTTTCGAACAAAAACTAATTTTGAAAATCGGTTGGCAATAAACAACGTAATCGCGTAATATATGTACATACAAAAAGCCTAGTCCTATTGAGAACTTCCTTTCGTGCAATTGAGAACAGTCAGTTCAAAATCACTAGGCTTCGAGACGCTGATCGGGTTGGATTATAAAAATAAATCAATTATGAATGATTAAGCCGCGCCATGCACCAAGCGCTGTAATAATAGACGTTCGGCTATTGTAAGGAGAAAACAAGAAGATAACCTGTCGCAGAAACTGTTATCAGTAACTTACTAATAAAAAAATATTAGTCAATTGCTAGTGTAAATTGCATCCAGTTAGTGTTGTGCGAGCACAGTAAAGAAACATGTAGTTCTGTAGTCTACCTTCCGAGTTATGATGGAGTGCACCGTCGCTCGGCCGTCGCGCACCATGAAGACAAATTTGGCATTGGGAAAGAGCTCGAGGACGTAAGTGCCCATTTTGAGCACGAGCGGATCCTTATTACAGTAGCGAGGTGCGGGCTCGCCGTGCCGCACTATCACTTCGAGGCAGAAGGCGGCAATAGCGTTGTCTAGCACCGCCTTGGACACGCCGGCCTGCTCCAGGCGCATCGACTCCTTCTGCGAGCGCATCCAGTGTTGGCGCATCTGCAGGATGCGCGGCACCACGCGCGTCTCCTGGCCGCAGCGCACGTCGGGGTGCGCATCCAGCATGGCTCTCATCAGCGTGGTGCCTGAGCGTGGCACGCCGCCGATGAAGATGAGCGGCAGTTCGCGGCCCTCCACCGGCAGCCCGGCATCGCGAGGCGCGCCCGCACCTCCGGCACCCCCCGCACCCCCCCTGCGGCGCCATGTCCACAGCACGAGCGCGCCCACGACCAGCGCTGCCAGTACGCGCAGCCGCACGCCCCGCCCCATGCGCCGGGCTCTGTGCACTCTCCTGATGAAAAAACAATACCGTGTTAACTTTACAGGGGTGACAATGCCAGTAGTGGACAGACCTGGGGGTCACAAAAATGTGGAGAGAATGCAATTATAGAAGCTCGTACCAGCCGCATAAGTCAAAAATATTTCATATTACAAAGAGGTTTAGACTTTATAAGTAACTAGGTCTGCTTTGAAGTATTCCACAAAATCTATTATTATTATTATTACTAGCCTGAAAACACATTAGCAGTGTCAAATTGTTTAAGCAAAGTTACTTTTATGTTCTAGATTCTTTTAAGGCAGTTTAGCTATGATGGCATTGTGACATTTTCAGGAAGCGTGTTCAGGGCTGTCTTGTTGGGTAGAAAATCAACCTATCCCAAAGAAATTATTCATATTTCTTGTTGAAAAGTGTTATAATATATTTTTTCGTCCAAAAGCTATTGATTGAGGTAAACCAATAGCTATAGAATGAAAGAATAACAGATGTGACAGAATGTGTGAGTGTGTGTCGCGTGTGTGTGTGTGTGAGTGTGTGTCGCGTGTGTGTGTGTGTGTGTGTGTGTGTGTGTGTGTGTGTGTGTGTGTGTGTGTGTGTGTGCGTGCGTGCGTGCGTGCGTGCGTGCGTGCGTGCGTGCGTGCGTGCGTGCGTGCGTGTGTGTGTGTGTGTGTGTTTGTGTGTTTATATATTCTGTATAATATACAGATAAATAATATTTTAATTATAATGTTAGTAACATGTGATGCTGGATTAACCACATAGCAGAAGTGGTAATTACTACAAGCCCTCCTATTCAGTGACCTCTATAAGGTCTACAGGGCAATCACACAATCACATTTAAGTTTTTTTTATGATATAGCGGGCAAACAAGCAGGTGGATATTACCTACCACCGCCCATAGGCAATTGCAAGACTATGCACCTAGCAGACACATAGCTGGCATTTAAGTTTAGGGAACTAGCATGAACACATCTGTGATATTGTAGTTAAACAAGTTTATAAGTTACATATTATAAAATTACACAAGAAAGAATCACAGAGAATCCAAATATCTGGCAGATTTTTAAACAAGAAGAAATTAAAAGTTGTTAATGTGGAGTAGATACTATGAATATGATCAATTACTATTGATTATGATACATTTACCTGAACAAGCCTGCACTTCAGCCCCTGACAATGGGGTACAAGAACCAAACCCTGGTGTGATAAAAAATATATTAGGGTTTGTTTAGTGGCACTAGGTTTGCATCAGATCAAGTCTGCACACTTCAATTATCTGAATGTATGGCAAACTGTCACCCTCAGCTCCCGCTTCATCCCCCTCCAACCAACTACTGGAAACTTGATAGTTTCAGCGTATGTATTCACTTATACACTTTTATACACATATAAGTGTATACAAAACTACTTTACAATAATAGATATTATGACCCTGCAAAAAAGTATGAACAACATCTTGAGAACTAAATAGGACTCTTGATAACCAATGTGAATATACTATGACAGTGGCCAAGAGTAAAATGAAACCTAATTTATAGTCTTTTTTTGTACACATATATAAATCAAGTTTTTTTTCTTTCGTAAAATTGCACAAGACTTACTTATAAGCAATTGCTCTGTCATGCTACAGAAAATATTCTTTTATAATAATACTCCTTACACATGAAATAGGATAATGTAATATAAAAGAACTACCTATACAATTTTTTCGTGCAGGTATTTGCTGATGCAAAGCTACAGCATCTTTAAGAACTTTACTTTCTGAACAGATTTTGACAAGGACACTTTCGAACAATAATAAAAACACTTTTATTATAACTGAAATGTTCCAATCCAATACAAAAATTTATGACATTGTTCTTATACATTGTAAACAAAACTTACGATTTGTTTCCTTTTAATATCAATTCCTGCAACAATGTAACATACTTTGGTGTCAGTGTTATTTTATTATGTGATTACCTAAAACATTTCATTATTTTATTGACAATATTTAGAGTTTAAAACTAGTCAACTCCTTGACTGGTATTTATATACCGGTGAAAGAATACTCAACAATTATATAAACACCTTATTTTTAACTAATGTAAACATCTTGAAGTACAATTAGCTTCATTATTTACAAGCCAAATCGTATTTATAATACTCACCTACATCAAATTTAATTTAACCGCAGATACTTATTTTTTTCACTTGCCAACACATCGTTTTACATAAAATATTAGCACCTATACATGGGCTACTTAAAACAAATTTTTTATTGAATTTACTAAGAGCTCTGTGATATAAAAAGTACTAAACACTATTTAGCATACACTATTTTACCAAAACGTGATATGTTTAATAACTTTTTTCTAATATTTATTTTTTAATAGCACTAGTTTTCCTATCGTAGTCAAAATCTAGCTGCAACAGATTGATTCCTGGTTCGAACTTCGACACCGTTCGTGTGTTAGTTTTGACATTTATGTGTCATTTGTCATGTTTACAGCAAATTATGAATCGATTTGACACCTGACAGTTTATTGATATAACATAGAGAAGAGGGAAAAAATTGTGAAGTTAAGGCGTACACTTTATAAAACAATTAAAGAAAAATAAACTACTAATGACGAGGCCGTATGGTCATATGATCCTAGCCTGTCCGTAAGAACGAATCTTATAACAAACAGTATCGATATATGGCTATATTCCAAAATTTGCAGTCAGTACTATTGTCAAATTCACTGCGGCATAGTAGTATGGATTTCACAATTATAAAAGTAAGTACTGAAGAGTGCCAGTTACGGATCAGGTTCACCATTTCTGGTTCCATCCCAATTTGTATTAGGTACATATAAAAATATCGCACATATCATGTAAGTAAGAAAGCGAAGATAAGTCTAAGCTCTTTCTCATCTTTTGAAGAGATACGTCCTGTTATGAGCATTATTATAAACAAATGGAGAATGTAACTCTTATTATCTTGACAAGGGACCCTCCGCACCCAAAACTATTATTAAAATTTATAGAATAGAATAGAAAATCTTTCTTTGGCTAACTTATATATATGACACACATTACAATCTACATAATACAGGACTTACAATATACATTTCAGGAAATAGGTAACTGCGCACTGTTCAAAACAAACATTTAACAGCAGTACGAGAAAGAAAGTACTACTACAAAAATAAAAGTGAGATATATTTAATTCTTTAAAGTAAGTTAACGTAATAATGACAGTAAAATTGTTTTTTTCTGCATAATATATACACAACAATGCAACTTCGTACTGAAACGGAGTGCCACTCGGCATACAGTTCTGATTATTTTTAACGCCGATATTCTGTGATATCCGGGTGAGTATTAACTAGGTATAAAGATAGCTGTCAGCTTTTGCCTAAATTTTATCGTTTTTTAAATGTGACGTTAGCAGATGCCAAAAAGTGTCACATTGTTATAGCAAAACAAACACCACGCTTTTAATTTGTTATTAATATCACTTAACACATTTTAAGTAATAAATACTATTCGCCCGCTATCTGCTTCCCGAACAATATCAAGTGTTCGACTCGACATCACCACACGTGTATTTAGAATAAAAAGGGCTGTCCCTGATAAATGACGTTAAACAACACATCCTTGGAGATACTCGATGCTGGACATGTTCATTTGAATGGCAGAAACGAGGCCTGCCGCGCAGACACATCATTATTTGATTAGTGGAAAGAATTCAAACATACTAAATAGGTGATATCATATGTTCCGAGATTCCCGATCACGAAGCCGATCCAGAGTTACATGATGTTGTAATTACAGATTTAGGTACAGTGTGGCGCTATCAATCCCCAATCACTTAGCATGGTCGACTACAAGTGTTCCAAGTGATGTCCACGGAAATTAACGACGGAGACCATCACTGGCAACTATGGCCATCCACTGTACCGCCGTCGAGCACCCGATGATACGGGTCGGACTTTTACAACAAAAGTGAACAACGGATTTCGTTCTCGACAACAGTTTGATTGTTCCATATTTTCCTCTTCATCATCATCATCATCATTACCAGCCCTTATCGGTCCACTGCTGGACATAGGCCTCTCTCAATGGATGCCAAGACGACCGGACCAGCTACTGCACGGCTATTTTCCAACGTTGAGTATTGCAATTCAGAAAAGTACATGAAATACATATGTAAATGTTACAAATGGCAGCGATATGGCGGCTTATGGTATCCTCCAATACCAATGATGAAATTACGCATTATCAAGTTGGTTGTTATGTGTACTGCGATAAAGCGATTTATCGTATATTCCAAAATCACGAACGTCATTCTATTGTTGTGCACTTGATGGTGTACCTGGAAAGTGGTCAACGAGTATGTTTCACGTTTTCGAGTGTTGTTTAACGTGCTGAAATACCTCCAGCGACAACATTGACCTGTTTCTTTGCGATCTGCCAAAGCGATCCGTTCGCAGGAACTTTGTTGTACTCGGAGATGCCACGTTATTACAACGACGAAAGCAAGGCAATACTGTTTCTGGTTATCCGGATGTGCGTTCCACTGAAGCTCTTGGTCGCATATATACAGATCATCCAAAGAATTATTATAATGCTTCTATTTGCGAGCGTTGCTTGTAAATGTGCGTGGCCCAAAATCATTTGAGTCACTATGGACACAATTGGGGTATCCCAATGGGTGTATTTCAACAATCGTTTAAGCGATTATCTTTGCATCTTCAAGTCAGATACGCTATCGTAAATTCAACATGCCCTCCGTTGAACCCACCTAACAACAAGGATAATACATCGGAAGATATATTACATCAAATTCGTGCCATCTCCATAAATCCCTATATTGAGATGAATGAAGGGATACATAATCATGTTTAGTCTTGATCGAACACATGTGTTACTTTATATGCGGCAGTTCATTAGTCATCACGAAATGAATGACCAATATCAACGGCTGCCGACGAAAGAAACTTTTGCATTGAGGCACAGAATCTAAGGCGCTATGTGACGAAATTTCAGCTAACAATATATATGTCAGTTCCAGTGCTTAACGATATTATAGGTTATGGCCGAGTACCGGTCGACGAATGAAGCAGATTGCTTTTTTTTCCAAAGACTTTCCGTAACTTTGTTTTATGGAAAGACGAACTTATCGAACTATTTATTTACAAACATCATTACTAACTCCAAGAATAATGTATGATCGAGTGAATGAGCAATTTTAGCCGCTAAGAACATAGATAACATAAATTACATAATCCAGAATGATATCATTGGAACAACATATTTATTCAAATAAATTGACTCTATAGCAAGGGAATCCACCAACTATCTAATTGAATTTTTAAACTCCTTGGATGTGTCTGGCTTACCGCCACTCAATTTCTGCCTCAAATTTGGCTCCGTAGTAATTATGCTTCGAAACAAAAACCCACCAAAACTTTGCAACGGCACTGTGCGTTCTTCACAATTCTCAAAGGAAAATTCGAAAGTGCAGATGTTTTCAATCCGGGGATCTCGGTTTGTGTTTAAAGGAAATTCAAGTCCTTTAAACACAAACCACAGTTTGTGTTTAAAGGACTTGAATTTCCGATCTGTCTCGCATGCGCCATGGCCATAACAAATCACATCGCGTATGAGCTGCCCCCTCTGACAAGAGGAGCTCGTTGAGCTATAATGAATGCGATTTTTTTAGGATATGTATTATGACTTATAACAAGAAAAATAATGCGTGTCTCATAAGGAGTTATACGAAAATTATGAGGATTTCTATGACGCGTAAATAAGTCATTTATTTCGAATTGTCTCTTAATTACGAAAACTTGGTTACAAATTCTCCACATAAAAACCTAGATGTGACGATCAGGGTGTACCATTAGGCTGATTTTAGTCTCACGCCGACGGCACGCGCACCGTCAGCGCTGATGGCCGAGATATATGAACTTTCAGGAAGCGTCTTTTGGTGACGCGTAGCTATCAGCGCGCACGGTGGCCAGCGCTGATAGCTACGCGTCCGTACGCGTCGCGCGTCGGCCCCGCGTAGCTGTCGGCGCTGACGATCGCCTCTGCGTTCAGTGAGCGTTTTAGTGTCAAGCGCAGCGGACGTCGTCAGCGCGTACAGTCATGGGGAATCACGAAGTGGATACAGGTCGAGTTATCGATGAGGTACGCCTGAGGAAGAAATTGTGGGATGCATTGGATCCACTCTACAAAAATAAAGATGCAAGAAACAAAGCCTGGGAGGATATTGTGGACACATTGTTCGAAAATATTTCAGGAGAAGAAAAACAACAGCTTGGTATGTTTACTTTCTTATTTTAATTTCAATCTTGCCAGGGTACGCTTCCAATAGGGCTCACAAAGTACTCAGCAAAATGTTCTCGCAGAGCGTGTCCAGACCTGTTTGTAGGTACAGTTGACAAGTCTACCATACCGGCAATTGTAAGTGTGTCTTCAATACAATAACCATCGTGAATTCTTATAAAGTTATGCAATACGCAGCATACTTTAACTATATTCTTTGTAACATCAAAACTCACATTAATAGGAGTATGGAACACTCTGAACTTGTTAGACATTATACCAAATGTTGATTCTATGTATCGTCTACTCCGGCTTAGTCTATAATTAAATATTTTTTTCTTGTGGGTCATATTGGATCGTGCATATGGCTTCAGAATTTTATTTGATATTCCAAAAGCATCATCACCCACAATTACATGTTCAAATAGAGTATTTGTTCCTGGCAGTGGCTTCGGTCCTGGAATGTTTAAAGTGTTTTGTTCAAGGCTCCTGTATAGAGTACTATTTTGGAAAATAGTCGAGTCCGAGTTTTTCCCATATGTTCCAATGTTTACATATGTAAAACAATAATCTGCATCGCACATAGCTAGCAGAACTATGGAGTAAAAAATTTTATAGTTATAGAATATTGATCCACCACCGGTTGGATTTACGATTCGTATGTGCTTGCCATCAATAGCTCCGATGCAATTTGGAAAGTTGGTCTTTTGTAAAAAAACCGTTAGCAATATTTTACCACGTATTAGGTGTATTTGATGGTATGCATTCATTGTGTAGCGTTTCCCATATTACTTTACACACTTCGTCCACGATCTTACTGATTGTTGCGATTCCCATCCTAAATGAATACTGCAAATCTGTATATGTTCGACCCGTAGCAAGAAATCTGAAAATTAAAAGTTTTTATTATTTCAGCAAAACTAGTCCAACAGAGATGGAAAACAGCCAGGGATGCACATTTTAGAACAAGGAACGCAATAAATAAAACGCCTTCAGGAAGTGCTGCAAAAAAATACAAAAAATACATATATTATGAGGAATTAAGCTTCCTAGCTCCAACAGCATTCTCAACTGTTGATGAATCGCTGGATTAAATCATACCCTCCCCATCCCTTTCCCTCACCCTCAGTAAATATAGATAATACATTGGATAGTATGGTATATTCAGAAAATACTCAAGAGGGTGAGCAGAATGACCGTGGTGTTGATTCAGCATCATCACAAAAACCTTGGCCCAGAAAAAAAGAAACCCCAAGAAAACAAATCCAGAAAGTTCTCTATTTGAAAAAGAATTATTAACTTTATTAAATAATCAAACACCAGATCTTGCTGCTGACGACTTGGCTTTTTTCGCTTCCTTAGGTCCAATTTTAAAATCTTTTGATGTAGTACAAAAGCTAGAGTTTAGATCGAGAGTGCTGCGCGAAGCCATGGATATTCGAAATTTCAACAGATCAAATAGCTCAAATAGCTCTTACTCCAATGACGCAAGGCCTACACTGGACACGTATGCATCGTCATACAATTATCAGACTCCAGGTTACCAAGGGTACGAAACGAATGATGCGAATCCAGGTTACTCTGGTTATGAAACAGCTAGATGTACTGATGAATAATTATATTATGTTTAATTACTAATAATATGTCATTTATGTTATTTTTTTTGTCTTACCTATAATATGAAACATAACAGTAATAAATACCTATGGTGTTTTCTTACCTATACTTTGCCATGATTACACATAATTATAAAACGAGTAAATGTTTTTTTTTTACCTTTTGTCGTTCAATCGTTGGTATAGGCACGATTCGTAAGCTGCAATGGACCAGTTCATCCTGTATCTTTGCCAGAAGTTCGTCAAAAGTGCTAGTTAACATTCGAAAGTAATTAAAGAATTTACTTTCGTCAGCCCTCAAAGTGCCATATAACAAGACAAGCTCTCCTGCAACGGCTCTCTGCTCAATCAATAGATGAACATGGAGTCTTCGTCGTCGCCGGTTTTTATTTTTTTGGGATACAAAGTACAAAGCAGCAATAATTAATACACTCCGCATTTTGTCGTCGTCTGTACGGTAAGGCGGTCAGTACGATACTAAAACGAGCCGCGCTAAGCCTCAGTGCTGGCAAACAACGCGCTGAGCTATGAGCGCTGACGGTGAGCGTGAGACTAAAATCAGCCTTAGGTCGTCGTCTTTTTGCTAAGTAATAAATCTTTAAATAATCCTTGATATCGATGGTAATTATTCGCGATCGAAATAAAACTGGCGGCGCTACTAAGACGAATCCGTCGCGTAAGCCTGTGACGTAGCAGAGCACATGGCGCGGGCGTCCGCACCGTACGCCCGCTTTACGCAGCAAAGGCCTTCATCTGTCAATACCAAACGGTGGTCAAAGTTAACATAAGTAAATAATTAATGACCTATTTTATTTTGAACTAATTAATAAAAAAATAAATAAGCTAAATATTAATAAGGTTAAGAATTAAGCAGCAGTTTTTATTTTATGGTGGTATTGATGTACTCATGTTTTGCCCTATTATCTTTTTGCATAGTTCCCAGGCATCCATACTTCGGATCAAATTTCAATAACGGGTATGACCTTTGGTCTTTTTTTGGTGGGTAGGTGCATAATAGGAAACACCAAAAATTTTTGCTCTTTATTTAAAATAATATTTATCAGTCTATTTATGCGATTTAAACAAAATAATATGTAAAATATATACCTAAGCAAACCAGTGTTTATCTTGACTATAAATTAATTATCACTCACTGATATTCATTTCATAATTTCAAGTCTTTAATCAGTTACTTTCACTACTGAGCACTGAACTATAAGGGATGCTATGAAGCAGTCAATGTGTGAAATGACTCAGCTATTCAAAACAAAAATGGCACAATTTCAACGTGATCTCCAGCAAACTACATCTCAATCTGTAAGTCCTACATCAAAATGGCACTCAGAAGTGAACACCTTCAGAGAATTGGTCATGTCTGCATTAAAATCTCTACAGTCTCAAATTGAGGCAATTTCAAACATGCATGATTAGATGGAAATGAAAAATTCTCTTGGTACATGGCATATCAGAGGATGAGGACCCCATCATGGCTGTGTCAGATATGGTAACAAATTCTTTAAAAACTCTGATTTTAATGCACCTTCCCCAATTAAACATTGTCATCGGTTGGGTCATCTTAACACTCCTAGACCCAGGCCCATACTCAAGTTTTGTGACATGGAATAAATCTGAAACAGAAGTGTGATATGGAATAAAACTGAAACAACATTATCAGAGTTCCTTACAAAAAGGCGTTATGATGTCTTTATGGTGACTAGACAACATTTTGTGATGTCCAAGTGTTGGACACAGGATGGTTATAATATATTTATAGGACCGCATGGCTCACGATGCCGTATTATGCGCATGGCAGATCTTGATGTCATACCGTGTCCAATGCAAAGTCCACCAGCTACCTCGGTTGCACAAAGCCAAAAAAGAGAAGAAAATTACTACAACTACAAATGCAAGAACTAGGAAACCAGTTAAGAGAAATTAATTTTACTCCTACTAATTACGATTGTTAGTAGATAGTAACTTCATTCCAAAAAACATTATATGTACTAGTTTTTAGTTAGATGTAGATTATTTTTGCCTGTATATGTATATCCTTAGCCAGTTTTAAATAGGTTACGTACTATTTATAATTTTCAAATATTGTATTTCTTTTTAC
>JAFELO010001146.1:131104-169456 GCA_017140195.1 Eumaeus atala
GATGACAGCTTCCATAGCGCTTCGTGTTTATCTCTTAAAAATAATTTAGAGTCAATTTTCTGTAACTCCAGGGAAATGAATGCAATCTATATTAATGCTCAGAACATACCTGCGCATTATTCCCATATGCTTGCTCCTTTTTATGCTGGTAATATAGGTGCCATTCTTGTGTCTGAAAGGGGGTCAAAACCCTGCCTCGCATCCACTTCTTATAATACTCCTGGTTTTAAATTAATAACAAACGGTCGCATTGGGAAGGTCGGTGGTGGTGTTGCTATTTACCTTCGATATGATATTCCGTTTACTGTTTTCAGCTCATCTGTACAACCAACAGAAAACTCTCTTGAATACCTACATATTGAAGTGCAGTCATCGTTTCATCATAAGGTTCTTCTTGGCGTTTCCTATTATCCTTCTCCTCATTTCGACTACTTCCCATCATTTGAGCATATCCTTGAAGTATTTTCCCCCAATTATTCACATTTAATTTTCATGGGCGACTTTAATACTTGTATGCTCCGGGCATATACAAAAAACTGCTGTAACATGCATATGCTTCCACTTAACCCAACCCACTCCTTTCCTGGCTGCACTTCATCTTAACTTGATCTAAAATTTGTGTCCTCTCCCGATTACGTAACTGCACACGGACAGTGTTCAGCATATTTTCTCATATCATGATCTTACCTACGTCATATATAACATGAGGCCACCAAAAATTAAGCGCAAAATTCTCCTACAACGTAATTTTTTCAGCGTTAGGTATTAATGTTTTTGCGGCAGATACAATACATGATAATATACAAATATTTAATTCACTTGTTATCGCACTTTATGATAAACAAGCACCTATAAATCCAGTAAAATTTAAGTATTTAGTCGTAAAGTGATTATTCCTATTTTAGGTATCCTGGCTCCTGTTCTTACTCATAAATTTTTTACAGTTCCACAAGCCACGGCGTCTTCCCGACTGTATGGAAAGATGCTAATATTATTCCTTTATCCAAGTGCACTCGACCAAAATTGGTGACTGATTATTGTCCTATCTCAGTGTTACCATTTCTATCAAAGGTCTTAGAACGTCTAGTGCACCATCAGCTCACAAATTATGAAAGTAAATATAACATCTTAAATCCTTTACAGTCGGGTTTCAGATCCGCTCATAGCACAACTACTGCTATGATTAAGATCACAGGATTTTTTTTTATTAATAATATAACTTTTTTTTTAATAACATAACTTTATCTATTTCTTCCTCCTTTCATCTGTACGCCTATGACCCGCAAATATATACATGGTCAACTTTAACGCTTTGGCCTCGGTGTTGACGCCATAAACAAAGATTTGGCTGTACTAGCTCAGTGGAGTAAATGGCATGGTCTAGTGATAAATCCTGTTAAAAGTCAAACAATTATTATTGTTAGTTCCGGCATCATTTCCAGTATTGATAGGAGCACGCTTCCGCTGGTGATCATAAACGGAATAACAATTCCCTTGTCTAAATCCGTAAAAAGCCTTGGTGCATATTTAGACGAACACCTATCCTGGACACATCATATTAAGGAAGTTAGAAGGAGGGTTTTTGCGTCGTGGCATTCTTTAAGACGTCTATGTAACTTACTTCCTATTTGTACTAAAAAAAAAAAAAACAATTTCCGAAGCGGTACTACTATCTATATTAGATTATGCAGACATCTCGTTCGTAAACTTGACCGAGGAACAACTTAACAAGCTAGAGCGCATTCAGAATTTGGCCATTACTTTTATCTTCGGCGTACGCAAGTATGAGCATACACCTGAATACCGTTTGATACTCGATTGGTGACCGGTTCGTGCCCGCTATATATATATAAAAGTACCTACTTAAAATTTTAAAGACTTCTAATTGCATTATTCGTATTCATTGGTATTAATTTATCTTTGTCTTAATCAAGAATCATCGGTATGTATATTTTATTGTATATAATTTGTATGTATATGTGCATGTATGGGTATATGTATGTAGTATAGGTATGCAATTTATGTATTTGTTTCGTTTATTTATTTATTGATATATCATTTTTTTCTTGGGTATTTGATTGTGCACTACCTACAATTATTTTATGTTATTTCCTATGTTTAAGACTTGGGTTGTCTGGAAGAAATTACTTTACAGTAATAAGGTCGTAAGGCCTTTGCATGCATCTATATTTTATTTTGTATCGTACTTTGTACATTGATTGTATGTGTTTCTTTTATATTGTGCAAAATAAAGATTATTTCATTCATTTAAACTTTTGGTCTGTTATAGTGACCACCTTCTTTTAGTTTAATATAGTACTCAAATTACCGCTTGTGTTTTTTATTGCTACAAAATAAAATAATATGTAAATAATTTCCACATTTCAGTTCCACATTAATTTAATTGTGTCATGTCCTTATTTTATTTTATTATTTAGTAATTTTATAATTGTAACAAGAATATTCAAATTAAGTGTGTATGTATACTAATTACTGTAAAACTAATACTAAAACAAATTACTTGCCTAGTAGTCATTTAAATAAGATAAATGATAATATTTAAAAAAAAAATTAATTTTTGCTACTGGTATTACTGTCGATATTTATGATAAAAGCGTCAATCCTTGATAAGGACAAGTGTTAACATAAATACTAGTGTTAATATGCACAATCTTAGAATAAAAATAAATAACGGTTAAAAATAAATTGCGATGTCATGTTATGCATCAATTTGTACACGGATTAAAATTATGCAAGGTTGCAATAGCTAGAGTGTAGTGTTGAATGCACAATATGGCCGCCGCCGGATTAATTTGTCAAAAAGATGTTTACGGCGGCGTATACAAGACTTAATATAAATTATAATTTTAAATGTATATCACCAATGTGATAGTGACTGTATTTTAAATTTTATAGTGCTAATGCAGTGCTCTGTACAAAGACTGATCATTAATAGTAATTAAACAAGCTTACTCTTAATAGTCATTAATTTTAATAAACAATTTATCATTTAAATTTGTGTAAACTCAAAGTGCTATTACGTTCACAATAATACCAGCAATGTTGCAGTATGAGCGGACAAAATGAACATTCATCATTTGGAGTATCTGCAACTTTGTCACTCATGGTAGTACACAGTCAAACCTTTATATTTTACAACTAACAAGTAACATAAATACTTGCGACATAAATTGCTTACGTTAAGTGATAGTGTAGTGTTTAATAATTTCTGTCAATTTATTATTTTGTGTTCTTTTAAAATATGCTCTTTATTGAATATTTGATAACATTGTAGTGCATGAAAAAGCAATCGACGTAAATAATTTTTAGTAGAAAAAGCCTAATATTTCAAATGAGCACATATAAGATTATAAACGTGTGATTTGAAATCACTAGAAGTTATCTGAGAATAGCAAAGTCAAGTGACAAGCGACACAAATATGTCAAACTTATAATAATAATAATGAGAGCAATAAGATCTTCGGACTTATTGTATATAGATGTGCCTGAGTGTGATATCTTAGAGATTGACTGAGCTGTTAAAAACACCAGCGAAGAGTTGCAGTGATATAACCACTGTTTAAGTCACTTTTTAGGTTAGCACCTGACATGATTTTATAATATTCGTTAACAGCAGTGACATTTCAGTCTATTAACTCGCAATAGATATACTAAAAGAACTGAGCCCATTTAGCAATTGACAAGAAAATTTAGCGACATATTTGTACTAGTAATAAAAAAGGGATTTGAAGAGCTATATAGCAACAAATATAACAATAAGCTCTTGTGATGCATACAGCGCAAATATGCAATGTTTTGTTTATGCTAATATGCAACTACTAATAATTGCTGAAACTGAATGAGTACAAAGCAATTACACATATTCAGTGGTTCTAAATAGCATGGTGATTCTTCACAAAAATAGCAATTGCTATCTCACCACTATTATCCCCTACATTAGCCCAGTCCTGTGGTAAATATAATAAATTGTGTTATAGGTATTAGGCATATTTTTAATACTATATTTTTAAATTTAAGAAACTTTACATGTTACAATAAAACTATTTTTATGGATTTTATCACTGTTTATTTAATTATTTAACTAGCCCGACTTTCAGAACCTGTGTAGTAACCATGGCCATTGTTGGATAATTTTTTTCCCTGTTTTAGTATTGCATGTGCTCTCCCCTTTTTTTGAACAGTTTTTGTGAACATACATTCCTGAACAGTTTCAAATTCAATATCAAATTTCGCACTGTTTGTTCAGAATTTTGTTCCAGCTTGACTTTGGCACCTCAATAAATCAAAAAAAGGGATAACTGATCCCTCATTATGAAATGGTCCATCAGTGTTGTGAATGCTTCCTTTGAGAAGATGTGTTCTATTGGGACTAGTTTAAGGCTGTTCATGGGCACTGTAACACATAGATGTCGGCCTCTAGAGCAGCTCTAGTGGTTCTTGCTGTAAATGCACATGCAATGTTCTGCATCAGCTTAAACATTTCACCAATTTTCTGTGAAATCCCACCAAATGAGTTCTTAGGAGCTCCTCCATGTTTTCCTTTGAGCTATTATAGTGCCTTGATTGAGGATTACAATCTTCTATCAGATAAACAAATACCTCCCCACAACATTACATTGGGCCCCCCCAATCTGTCACTTGTCAATGTAAGCACATGAAAATCATTCACTTTTTCATCTCCATAGGGGTGATGAAATGCACCCTTCGGGCAGTCAAACATGTACTCATATAAAGGTCATCTTAGCAGTGGTGGCTCCAACTCTTCTTGAAATTGTTTCAAAGCATTCTGGATCACTCGTTGTGAAAAGCTGTAGAACTATAGAGCACTGTGAATGTCCTTCCTGAATTAATGTTACAGCTCTGGTTACAGCTGGAAAACTCATGTGTTATCAATTCTGTGACACATTGCTTGCAAAAGCCTAATTTTTGAACTGTTATCTAATAAATCTGCTCATTGACTGTTTTTAAAATCAAATTTAGTGAAGGTGAAATTGAGTAATTACAAAAATCTCAAAATCTACCCTCTTAATTAAATTAATTAATTTCTTGCAAGTGTTAACACTAAAAGCATGTGTCAACATGTATGGTCAATGTTTCAGCAGTTATCAGCCATCCATGAATGCATTTTTTTTTAATAGATTAGGGGTCAAACGAGAAATAGGAGACTTTCTATGACTACAGATGCCCATCAGCTTCAACATAATTACTATTACAATGCGTGTGTCATCGTTTTCCCTCATTGGGCCAGTGGCTACTGATAAACCGCACTAAATGGGATACAGAAGATGTCACTTATGATGTTGCGGTATTATGTGAGCAAGGGGTACCTCCCTGGTTGTGCCGACCTGATTCTGTTGCCACTGGATGTAATGTCGGGTATTATGCATGGCACCTTTCCCTTTGGCAATATTGTATATATAATTATTTTACCTTTAGAATCCTACATGATCTCTGAAATAGTATAGGACATATAACATTTTGTGAAATGTCAGAGATCAGTATGACAACTTTATTAATGTAATTTTGATGTAAAACAAATATCAAAGCAAATCTTTATATATTATTAGACAATTGGCTATCCCATTCTTCTTCATGCTGTCTTCAATTGAATTGGTTATCATTGTAAACTGCAATGCTTGCTAGTCAATATTTTTGTAAATCAATAAATTTTGCGATATTTTGTAAAATATCCAGGTGAAGCTAGGAAGGACTGCTAGCGATAAATATGTAGAAATGGATATCAATGATGCACTTTTTTTATTTAATTAATTAATTTATTTTGTTATTAATATTAATTATTTGTTAGATATATTAAAGAAATTCTATTATATGCAAGTAGTTTTGAAGCCAATAACTGAATATTTATTACGATTTATCTACCTACAGGGCGTGGAACGAGCGGCGAACTGCGTCGGGTCGGCACCCGAGGAGGCACTCAACGGCGTTGCCTTGGCGGAGGGCGATGAGCCGCCACGGAAACGTCTCAAGTACCTCGCCGACGAAGGCACAGCGCTACGCAAGCGCATACTCGAGTACAAGCTGCAGCGTCTGAAGAACTTGCGGGAAAGGTGAGGATCCAGGGCCGACTGGGGTAGACGCGCTGCTTTCGCCGGCGAAAGCTTTAGCTCGATCCGTTACAGGTTCACGGAACAGCTGTGCGAGCTGTTCTTCCTGCAGGCCGGTGGCAACATGATGGACTATGTGACCTGGAGGAAGAGGCCCCCGGCGCCGCAACTATCTGCCTTTCTCGAGGCGCGTCGCCCGCCGGCCGCCGCGCCGCCGCCGCCGGAGCCGCCCCCCGCGATGGAGCAGCCCGCTGAACCCGTGCCCGCACCTGCTGCCCCCGTTCCCGCACCCGCTGCCCCCGTTCCCACTCCTGCCGCCACCGTCCCCGCTCCAGCCGCGCCCGCAGACGAGATGGTAGAGAAGGCGAAGCAGGAAGCATACGTGGCGGCACGCGTGGCGGAGCTAGCGCGCGCGGGACTGTGGGCGGAGCGTCGCCTGCCGCGCGTGTTGGAGCCACCGCGCCCCAAGACACACTGGGACTACCTGCTCGAGGAAATGGCCTGGCTAGCGCAGGACTTCGCACACGAGCGCAAGTGGAAGAAACAAGCCGCCAAAAAAGTGAGCATGACGTTATATCTTCATATTTGATTTACGTGTATAATCGAAAAGTATATGTTATTGTGGAATGTCGCTTGCAGTGCGCTCGAGCCGTTCAGAAGTATTTTCAAGATAAGGCTGTAGCAGCGCAGAAAGCGGAAAAAGCGCAAGAGCTGCAGCTCAAGAAAACAGCTGCATTTGTAGCTAAGGAAGTTCGGTTATTTTGGAGCAATGTTGAAAAGGTAACTTTAGTTAACGCAGATGCATTTAAGTAGAGGAGGTTCTCCTCCTGGAAGGGTTCCAATGGGCCAACGACTATTCACAACCCGCACGAAACGCGATAGTAGCAGCAGGATGCATTGCACACCTGCAACCCAGAGGGCTACCGACTACTCACAAACCACCTAATATGCTATCATGTGAGCGAGAGGTGCCCGGTCGTGCCGACCCATTTAGCTTGCACTGCATAATGGCTATGATCTCTTGAAAACCACCGACGCCCATAAACATCCGTATTAGAGGTTATGCAGATGTATTGCCTTCCTTTCTTCTTCCCCCTACCTAGGTCAACGGGAACTTACACACCGTACGGAATGCAACAGCATAGCTGTCACTGTCAATGAACATAGTTATTAAGATCGGAAGTACAGTTCTATGCAACCGCCCATGTGCGGTTCGGCATGTGAACATAGAAATGTCCCCCGGCGATAGGTTAACCATACCGTAATTCGGGACCCCCGAGAACAAGTCAAAAACATTGAGTCCATCATTTATATTAATAAGAATAAAGAAAAGATATGGCGTCTCGTTTTTATCTAATTACACGATTATTATTTATAACAGCTGGTGGAATGGAAGCGGGTGAAAAGAGTGGAACGGGCTCGTAAAGAAGCGCTGGATGAACAACTGAGTTACATCGTGGACCGTACGGAGAAGTACTCGCGCCAGCTCGCTGCCAACCTGTCCAGCGGCGAGCGGCCGCCGTCCGACGACGAGTTCACGCCGCGAGGTGCTTCCGACGACGATGAGGAAACCATCGCCGCCGCCGAACGTGACGAGCGGCCCGACCACGGCGCCGAGCTGGAGGCGCTGCGCCGCGAGTCACACCTCGAGCTGAGTGACCTACTACCGCCCGGCTACGTGCCCGCACACTCACCGCCGCCCTCCGACTACCAGCCTTCCGATCACGACGAGGACGATGAGCGGACCATTGCCGAGCAGGAGCGCGCCGAGCGGGATGAGGACACCGCCGCCGAGCTCGACGCGCTCGCCCGGGACGCCGCCACGGATGTGGAGGAGCTGTTGCGTCGCTATCAGCCCGCCGGCGACGATGACGCGCTTCCCACCACGTCCGCCACCGCGTCGAGTTCCGAGGACCAGGACGACGAAGATGAGGACGACGATGAGGAAGTGGAGGAGGAGTCCGATGGCTCGGAGTCATCAGCGTCTGAGCGCCTGGAGGCTTTGATGGACGGCGAGGAGGCGCGGGAGGGCGTGGAGGCGGGGCAGGATGAGGAGGGCGAGCGACGTGTGGAGGCGGCGGCGTCGCTGGCTGCCACGCTTCAGCCCACGGGCAACACGCTGTCGGAGACGGCGGTGGGCACACCGGTGCCACGCCTTCTTCGCCACTCGTTGCGTGAGTACCAGCACGTGGGGCTGCACTGGCTCGCCACCATGCACGCGCGCCAGCTCAACGGCATCCTCGCCGACGAGATGGGACTCGGCAAGACCATACAGACCATCGCGCTGCTGGCGCATCTTGCTGAACGCCGCGACTGGGGTCCACACCTGGTGGTGGCGCCCACCTCCGTTGTGCTCAACTGGGAGCTCGAATTCAAGAAGTGGTGCCCCGCCCTCAAGCTGCTCACCTACTATGGTACCATCCGCGAGCGCCGCCTTAAGCGCGTCGGCTGGACCAAGGCCAACGCCTTTCACGTGTGCATCACCTCCTACAAGCTTGTCGTGCAGGACCATCAGAGCTTTCGCCGGAAGCGCTGGAAATACCTCATCCTCGACGAGGCGCAGAATATCAAGAATTTCAAATCGCAACGGTGGCAGATGCTCCTGAATTTTCAGACAGAGAGGTGAGGAATTATTTCACAGTAACTCGGTTTCAAATTGCTCCTCCCGGCCGCATGTCTATGTGTTTGTAATGTGTTGCAGACGTCTACTGTTGACGGGCACGCCGCTGCAGAACAGTCTGCTGGAGCTGTGGTCTCTGATGCACTTCCTGATGCCGGGCGTGTTCGCATCGCACTCGCAGTTCCGCGAGTGGTTCGCGCCGGTTGCGGCGGGAGCGGCGGGAGGCGGCGGCGGCGCGGCGGACGCGCTCGTGCGTCGCCTGCACGAAGTTCTGCGCCCGTTCCTGCTGCGTCGCCTAAAGCGTGACGTGGAGCGCCAAATGCCGCGCAAGTACGAGCACGTGCTCATGTGCCGCCTCGCCAAGCGCCAGCGCTTTCTCTACGACGACTTCATGTCGCGAGCAAAGTGAGTACAAGACAATTGAGTGATGCAAAGTGTAGTGTAGTCGCGAGCTCAAAGCTAGTCGTTATGTAATTTGAGTGGAAAAATATACTACTACTTGAGATATATTGCGGAAGTCCTTAACACAATGTATATATCACCAACAATAGGCCATGAAATAGTTGCATGATCATCTATCTGTCATGTGATCACCTTTCAACCAACATCAATTTCGTTACACATTGTGAACAGAACTAAAGAGAGTCTGGCGTCGGGCAACCTCCTGAGTGTGATCAACGTGCTGATGCAGCTGCGCAAGGTGTGCAACCACCCAGATCTGTTCGAACCTCGCCCCGTGTCCTCGCCGCTCACGCTGGAGGCGCTACGCCTCCGCGTGCCCGCGCTGTCGCTGGCTGCGGGTGTAGCCGCGCGTGTGGCGCTGGCGGCGCGCCTTGGTGGCGATCTCGCCACGTTCGAGGCGTCACATGTGCACGCTTTTGCGGCACACCGCTCGCGTCATCTCGCGCCGCCGCGCCGCCTAGTAGAGGAGGGAGCGGAACGCGTACCGCCGCGGCCACCGCCCGCCGCGCTGCGTCTACACTTGCGACTGGTGCCACGTGCACCACCCGCGACGGTTCCTCCCGCGCCGCCGCCGCGTCTGGCTCCACCAGCACCTGCGGCGCTTGCGCGAGCCCCGGCCACCGCACCGCCCGCCAGCCGCGCTGAACTCCGTCTCGCTGCGCATCGCGCCTCGAGCCTGCGCCGCCTAGCAGCGGTCAACGAGCGCCGCTGCTGGCGCCTGCCGCTATACGGCGCCGACCTGCGCGCCGCCGTGCACGCCGGTCCCCCGCCACTTCCGCCGCGCGACCTGCCCGCGCTGCTCGATGAAATGCATGATATCATCGACAGGTATGCCCTCGTTTAGCATGCCCAATTATGACTGCCTCGTGGTCTAGTGGTAAACATGTTCAACCACAGTTGCGAGGCCCTAAGCTCGAGCCCCGGGTCGATCTAAACTTATTGAGATTTTTCAATTTATAATAACAGTCAGAATCCATTAAGTAGGCGGCGTTACATCCCCGTGTTACGTTATTAAATGATATGTATATTTTCGTCCTAGCCTCATTTCATTCCTTTTTTTTGCGGGGAAACGCATTTACGGGCCTTCACCGGCTGGGTGGGGTCCGGTGGTGTGTGGGACTCGCGGCACATGATGTTGCCGAATACCCACAAAAACCACCGCAAGGGCCGTCAGTACCACCCTTAGTGAGGTGCTCCGGAACAACAAACCATCAGGGCATCTCGACAGCCAGTCAGCCCCCTAAGGGACCGACTCCACTTCCACAGACGGGGTTGTCCCGCACTACAGGACAACTTCACCTATTTTGGGACAGTGCAATGGGCTGAGGTTCCCATCCTCGCCCCTTGCCGCGTGAACAATGTCACTTTTAGTCCCCTCTTATTATAAAAGGGTTATAAAGAGCAGGCACCTCCTCGGTTTAATTGCCTTTGCCCAAGGTGTCTCAGATCACCCCAGGCTACTGAGCCCCACCGCCACGACGAGGCTTGGGGCCGACTAACCTAACCTAGGGTATTAATTTGACAAGCACGTCAGTCCGTCATAAGCGTTAACTACTGAACCACCGAAGCTCGTTCTCTGAATGAAATGAATAATGTATTCCAGGTTCGTAATATGCTGGTGGGCGTGTCGCGCGCCGGCGCCGGAACTGTGCGTGGGCGCGGGCGCGAGCGGCTGGCGGCGGAAGGCGCGTGCAGCTGAGCGCGCGGCGCAGCGGCCGGCACGCCGCCTGCTGGCGCTGCTACATGCGCCTGCCGTGCGCCGTGCCGTGGCCTTCCCACACCCGCGGCTGCTGCAGTACGATTGCGGTATGTTATCTACTTATCTCTACTTGACTTTCTGTTTTAAATATAATAGAGACTATATTGGTATATAGAGTTGAGTATTTTTGCTCATATTGCGGCGTCAATTTGTTTAATTATATCGTATTATTAGGGAGACTTTATGCTAGACATTTGCAAACGCATGTTTACATCTTTATATCTAACATTAAGCAATAGATGGCCATTTACGAGTTATGATTAATTCGTTTCCACGGTTAAATAAGTAAATAATAAAAAGAACGCTCTATTCTGAACCAAATAATAATACAAGGAAATTATTGTACTAATTAACAACATGTACAGAAAGGTGGTCTTACGCTCCGAGCGGCCTTTTCCAGACAAGCAAAAAGCAGTTGTCACAAACGTTAATAAAAGAAAATTGGAATAGCTATATTTTATATATACGAGATGTAGTAATATATTTGCAAAAATAAAATAGGCCCGAAATGTACTGTGCCCTTTGTATATTTTAAAGTTTTAAAATCCCTACATGATATATACATACATACATACATAATATATGAATCATAATCAATAATTGGAATTAAAAATAACATAAACAATTACGACAAAAAGGGGAAATACAACGTGAGCAATAGCGAATTACGAGCTAGATAAGGACAGGTAACGTTCCTTGAGGCGCGTTGTTGTTCATTGCGAGCTCTGTGCAGTTATAGGCAAAGCGTTCCATAATCTGACTGTATAGGATTATCGTCCGGGAGATGCGTGTTTGGACGTCGAAGTCGTCGAAGATTTGTCTTCGTTGGCGTCACTGTCGGAAGTGGAGTTGGGCCTCTTCACGGAGGGTTCCGGAGACTCGGATTCGGAAGCAGACTCGGTGGTGCTGAGGACGAGAAGCGCAGCGTGTGCGCCCTTCCACGGTTACCTTGCTCTGGCAAGAGCAGCGTTAAAAGAGTAGAATGTGAGAAGGAAGATGAGTTTCAGTGTGCCCTCAGGAAGAGGGCCTTTAAGAAATAAGGTAGTAGCGAGCCAGAACGATACTCCGGACGTCTGGAGGACGTTGAGCGATCCGGCACAGAGATCATGGTGGCTGCAGAGGCATATCTCAACCTTATCTTTGAGCTAAACGGAAAATCGGCTAACTTAAAGGGGGGTTTGCGTAAAAAATAAAGAAGGTGGCGGGGTCCATCAGGGACATTTTGGAATCCCTGGTGGTGAGCAAGGAGGGAGGGGAGGTGAAGCTCCTGCAGGAGGATAATTCGCGCCTGAGGAGAGAAATAGATAATTTGAGCGAGGAGGTCCGCGCTTACAGGCGCGAGTTTGAAGAAGGGAGGAAGAAGTCTGCCGAATGTTTCCCAAATGGTGGGCAACATAGTAGACGCGCGGATCTCGAGGCTAGAAATGAGGCTCCCTCCTTCTGCTCCTTGTCGTCCCCCTCTGGCTGGGAATAGCCAGCCACTGGTGAAAGCCACACGAGCCGCAATTGTGGCCATGAAGACGACCCAGGTGGCCACGCCTGCCGTGACTGAGACGGAGCGTCCCGATTTGCGGAATTTTCCTGCCCTTCGCCAAGCTCCGAAGAGAAAAGGGAAGGGTAAGGTTAGGATAAGCGGGCTGGATTGGACTCCCACCACACCAGTGTCTGTGGCCCCTCCGCCAGCTGAAAACAGGGTAGGGGAGCATGAACCCCAAGAAGAGGGTTATAAATCGACGGACGTAGTTCGCCGGAAGCCGGGAAAGAAGACGGCGGCATCGACGCAGACGACAAAATAGCCTCAAGAGAAGCCGGCGGCCTCTGGGACGCAAAACAAGAAGGAGGCGCCGAAGCCGAAGCTGGCGCTTCCACGAACCTCGGCCGTGACATTAAAGTTACGGCCGGAGGCAGCGGATAAGGGGGCTTCGTATATTTAGGCGCTGTTGAAGGCGGAACGGGAGGTGGACTTGGCATCAGCCAACCGGAGCTCGTCTTTTAGAACTGCCCGGGTCCTCGAGCAGCGAGAAATCGGATTAGCTCGCCGCTCGTCTCAAAGAAGTTTTGGCAGAGGAAGCGGAGCTTCTCAAGCCCGAAAAGAAGGCAGATGTTAGGGTCACGGGCCTGAGCGATGCGGTCACCGCGGAACGTCTGGCGACCGCGGTGGCCAGGTAGGGGGTGGGGGGCTGTAACCCGGGCCTGGTCCTCGTGCGGATCCTTCGCACGGGGCAGTTCGGCTCGCGCACAGCCCATGTCGAGCTCCCGGCGACCGCAGCTAAAAAGCTGCTCCAAGCCAGTCTTTCGGTCGAATCTTGGTGCGGGCTGGAGCCGGCCCCCCCTCGTAGTCAAAGTGAGGGGCCGCGGGTACGTGGCGGCGGTTCGGGGAGAAGTTGTGTTCGTAGGGGTTTACATCTCTCCGAACCGCAATTTGGCGGCCCTGGAATAGCTTCTCGAAGTTCTAGCGCCGCTGGTGGGGCAGCTAGCCCCCCTCCAGGTGTTCGTGGCCGGGGACCTCAATGCCAAGTCCACGGTTTGGGGTAACTCGGTAACGAACCCGAAGGGAGGGAGGTGGAGATGTGGGAGGTAGCTGCCAGACTGTTCTTCCTTAACATAGGGACAGTCCAGTTGTGCGTGCGATGGTCGGGAGGATCCGTGGTGGCCGTCACTCGCTACGCCGGACATCGCACGCAGAGTGGAGGGGTGGAGGGTGGAGACCTCTGTGTCCACCCTCCACCCTCGGACACTCTCGGACCACCGCTACATACGATTCGGGGTGTCTCCAGGTTCCGTACGTCCGGCGTCTTCGTCGTCGTCGCCTAGGGTGCAGAGCTGGTTTCCGCGTTGGGCACTCACTAGGCTCAACCGGGATCTGGGCGGAGGAGGCCGCCATCGTCGGCCGTTGGAGCCTCCCGCCGCTGTCGGAGTTGGGGGTGGACGAGGCGGCTGGTCGGCTCTGCGACGCATTCACTGCGGTGTGCGGAGCGGCCATGCCGCCCGCGATAAGTCCGCCCCAGCGGCGGGCGCTCTATTGGTGGACGGCCGAATTGTCCGGCCTCCAGGCCGACAGGGACTATAGGCCGCGCAGGATCTACGTGGAAAATGTGAATCCTGCATCCTGCAGTAGGCCATTTGCGGAGCCAAGGAGGAGGCCCAGCTGGAGCTAGTAAGGGATCTCGAGAGGGATCCTTGGGGCTGAATGATCGTACAAATGGGCGCGGAGCTTGTTCCGTCGGCCCAGTCGGCTCCCATCACGGAGGTGCTCCAGCTGGACCAACTGGGGAGGATCGTCGGGGAATTGTTCCCCGACACACCCGTGGGCTTCATGCCCCCCAGGATGGCTCGGCGGACGTCGGACGAGGAGGAGCGTGTTCCGCCACCCGTCACGGAGGCTGAAATGGAGGCGATTCTGACTCATCCCTATAGCAAGAAGAGGGCACCGGGTCCAGACGGGGTGCACGGGATAATGCTGGCGATCTCTCTCGTGCACGTCTTGGATAGCGTCCCGGAAGTTTTCGACCGCTGTCTGCGGTCCAGTCAATTCCCGGGGGATTGGAAGGAGGGTCGGCTCTGCCTGCTTCCAAAGGCGGGGCGGCCCATGGACTCTGCTTCGTCGGTTCGACCGGTGGTCCTGCTGAACGAGACTAGGAAATCTCTAGAACGGATTGTGGCCTCCCGTCTCGTTCAGCATCTGGAGGAGGGCAAGGGACCCGGATTCTCGGAGTGACAGTTCGGCTTCCGAGCATACCGGTTGACGATCCATGCCTTCAAACGCCTGCGGGTGGTGACGGGCGAGGCGTCCCATAGGGTTCTGTACTTGGACCAATCCTGTGGGACTGGGTCCTTCGAGGCCGTCTCCTCCCCGGGATGGGTGTCATTTGTTACGCGGATAACACCCTCGTCTATGCCCGGGGACGAGACTATTAGGAGTCGGCGCGGCTGGCCGAGGTGGGCGTTGACATCGTGACCAGCCATATAGAGAGGTTAGGGCTTTGGGTTAGACTGGAAAAGACCGAAGCCCTTCTCTTCCGCGGGACCGGCCGCAAGGGGCCCCCACCGGGGGCCGCTCTGCAGTTCGGAGAGGAGAGGGTCAGGTTGAGCCCCCACATAAAATAATTGGGGTTCTTCTTCGACGGAGGGTTGGCTGACGACACTTAGCTATGTTGGGACCGAAAGTTGTGAAGGCGGCGAGTGCGCTGGGCAGACTCCTCCCGAACCTCGGAGGACCCAGCGCCGTCTGCAGGCAGCTGTACTCCGGTGTCTGTCGGAGTATGGCGACGTACGGTGCTCCGACTTGGGCGGATCGTCTCACTGCGAGAAACAAGGCCCATCTGCGCTCTGTGCAGTGGCTCGTCGCAGTGAAGTCGATCCAGGGGTACTGTAGGGTATCGTGGGCTGCAGCGACAGCCCTCGCGGTGTCGCGCCCCCGAGATGGGCGGCGCTGCGTCACGATCTGACATCAGTTGTCGGAGGGGGCTTGTCAAAGTCGAGCATCATCGACGCGATGCTCGGCAGCGACGAGTTCTACCAGGCGATGGCTTTCTTCTGCAAGACCGTCATGTCCCAGAAGGAAACCGACGAGCGGGTTAGACAGGAGGCTGCCGGCGCACCCCTGTGTTCTGTGTCGGGCCAGGATGGGAACCCGAAGAGGTGAAGTCTGGCCTTTTCACCGACCAGAATATTCGGAAGACTCTCCCAGCCGATTTCCCCTATGAACTGCCGGCTACATATATCGTCATTGGTTTGTTTAATAGCATTTGAGAGACCTAACAGGTGAGTGTACCCTTAAATCTGCAAATCGTCTGCATCTTGAAGAACAGTTTTGTCAGAATTTATAAAATAGGAAAGAGAGGCTTTGGCAGTACGCGTGTAGAAACTTCGACAGAAATATTCCACTCTATCAAATTTTACATTACCGAAGGCCCTGAAGGAAACTTTGAAACCCATCAAGTGACTCCGAAGATAAAATAGTATACTCGATTAGAAGCAGTAACATCTCATGATCTACGGTGTTCAAGGCGTTGCTAAACTCCACAAGTGGCAATATTGTTACACCCTGCCTGGCAGGCATTGGAAAGGCCCCACCATGGTTCATGCCTTGTCGTGGTGGTGGGGCTTAGTAGCCTGGGGTGAACCCAGGCGAAGCCGATTGAACCGAGGAGGATCTTTGCACCCCTCTTATAAGAAGAGGGGGCTTCAAGATCAGGAGGAGGAATCGTTCTCGGTACCCCTCATATAAGACGAGGGGACCTAAGAGCAACAGGAGGTGGCGCTTCTGCGCACGGGGCAAGGGGCGCGGATGGGAACCTCACCCCATTGCACTGTCTGGAGGGGTTGTCCTGTAGTGCTGGGCAACCCCATCTGTGAAGGTGGAGTTGGTCCCTTAGGGGGCTGACTAGCCGTCGAGGTGCCCTGATGGTTGTTGTTCCGGGGCACGTCACCAAGGGCGGCACTGATGGCTCTCGCGGTGGTTTTTATGGGTATTCGGCACTATCATGTGCCGCGAGTCCCACTCACCACCCATGGCCGGTGAAGGCGTGTAATGCGTTTCCCCGTGTCAGCAAAAAAAAAAAAAAAGGTATTGAAAAGGCGCTGTCTACTTAGGTAGAAACACAATTACTCCTGGACCATGTGTGGGTGGTTAGTTGCAGAGATGTACGTTATATACCGATGTGCGATATAGATGCGGAAGTAGTCCTTACCAGCAGATAAGTATATTCAATGCGGGGTGGATTAATAAACCCAAGTGAGCACTGTGGCACGTATAGTTTATTGCCACTAACAGTACACAGAGCACAACAATATTGTCTACAAGCATGAGACGATATATAGGAGAATTATGTATAAGCAGATAAATTAGGCACGTAAGCAAGCATATTTTTTCAATAAGCGACTCCGGTTCAACGTGCGATGGCCGGACAAAGACTGAGATGCCGGCTGCCTGTGCTAACGGGCAGAAGCGTCTCGAAACTCAGCTGCGCACGCGCCGTCTCAAAGATGAAGTGGTAGTATAGAATCAGGTCGACATTATTTTTTGGGCAGTGGAATTAATTACGAGTATTTCCATGAGCTTAGAAATACACATTCCATAAGAGAAAAATTGAGAATACGAGTGAGAACGGGAGCAGTGATCTCGATAATGGGGACTGTCATATCACGGCCAATATAATAACGGCCTTCGAGACGATCGATGTAATGATCGTGGGGCATGAAGTTCCGGGCACTTAGGTTCTTGTACCACGGAACCTATGTTACAATCCTGACATATATTGCAACACTTTGGTGTCGACGCTCTCACTTGTATGTTGTACGTGCATTATTATCCACCCAAAGACCAGCTTTGATTTTATTTAGGAAGGCCTGTAGGTCATGCAGCACTGTGGCACTACCAGTATTGGCTGGCGTTCTGCCTGTCGATCTGGAGGTTCTTCGGGCGGGACGCGTGCAGGACTCTTGGACAAGGAGCGCAAGAAAAAGAAAAGCGCTATCGCGGACGATGTCATCTCCTCTTGGCAGTCACGTTAGAGCGCGTGTGCCGACAGGAGGGAGCTGTACTGCTTCGTTCCAGAAGATACAACGCGTCTGGCTTATCGATGGGTCGAACCTGAGTACGTTATTTCACAGATACTAACAGGGCACGGGTGCTTTAGAGGTCGCCTGCACAGAATGGCGTTATGTGACCTGCCATAATTATGTCCTTGCGGTCATGAAGCTGGAACCAGAGACCATGTACTGTGGGAATGTGACTTGTACAATAATAAGTCAATGCCTAAAGACTTTAAAAATTTCCGGATCACAGCCTGGTTGCCTTTTGCGACTGAAGAGTGAATGTAACATAGCTGATCCCTACACATTGTATTGTAGCAATTACGGATTCTGTTATAATATTCTCGATTCGACCCAGAGTAGCAATTTCTAAGTTTTACCTTAGCTCTAATTTTTTTGCATATCATTGCCCGAATATCCTTTGAGAGCCATGGTGCTGGCGAAAGTCTCAATTTAACCGGGCGTACGGGTGCGTGCCGATCGTAAATTTGGACTATTATATTACTAAAAGTATATCGATTTTCTCATCAACAGTGCCGGCCTATAATCCTCCGCATCTCGAAGAAATGAATCCATTCTAATTTACCTAAAGTTACGCAGTATAAGGAATTTTGCTTTGGTTTACTCATTTACGACGTGAGCGACATGGAGACGGGCATTGTCATGCATTAAAATGAATTGATCATAACCAATAAACCCTACGAAGGGCACAACATGATCTTGAAGAATTTCCTCGACGTATCGCGTTGCATTTAAGGCGTTACTGACGATGACTAATTCCGTACGACCATCAGAACTCACGCCACCCCATACCATTATAGAACCTCCGCCAACACTGACCGTCGGAGTGGTTGTCATTGCCGAATACCGTCCCCTTTCCTTCTCCAGACCCATTGACGGCCATCAGGTACATTTAAAGCGATCCTGCACTCGTCTGTAAAGAAAATCCTTGCCCATTGCTTAGGAGTCCGGTTAGGGTGTTCGCGGGAAAGTGAAGTCCAGCGACTCTGTGCTGTGGACCACGGGCTGGTCTTCTGGCTCTCAAATTAACTTCCTCCATACGTCTTCTCACCGTACGCTCGCTAACATTCACACCTCTGGAGATATGAAGCCTCTGACGGATCTCGATTGCGGTCAGGAAGCGAGCAGTCGTCACGAGCAGTTGTGCATCGTACAACGCCACCGCGTTTTAGTACATATTGCATCGAAGAACGCGGCACATTTAGGACAATAGCCACTTCACGATGAGTCAAACCTTGTTCGACTAATGCCACTGCTTGTGCTATCTGACTTGGTGGCAAAGACATTTTAATGGATCCTGTAGGGCCTATAAGTGTTTATTAACCGCAATAACAACAAAAGTCTTTGTCAAATCAAAACTTAAAATTTTCAGAGCACAATTAAAAATTTCGACTTTGTCGGATAAATGACACGATTTAACTAAACTCAAAAACTCAGAACAAAATGCACTTTTGATGATGTGAGAAAAAGTGATCAGGAACGTGAACTGGATAAACTCCGAACACATTTAACCAAAATTTATGGAGCTAAGTAAAAAATAAAAGCAATTGTCATACGTTTTGTACTTGGCCAAGTTTCCGTGCCGGTGAGTGTACTTTCGCTGTCGCCTCCTCCGTCGTTGTACATTTGTAATGTATACGATAAGATAAATAAATATAACGTATGACTATTATAATATTTCATCATCATGCGCCATAGGCTACGGTCACGAGCCACTCGCATCCACCAGTTCTTCGCCACCTCGCCAGTCCACCGGGTAGGAGGCCGTCCCACACTCCGTCTTCCGGTGCGGGGCCGCACACTCGAGAACCAAACGGCTACCGGTTCTGCGAGCAGTTCTGCTCATTTCCACTTCAGTTTGCTGATTCTCTGAGCTATGTCGGTTAGCCTGGTTATCTTGCGGATTTCCGAATTTCGGAACATATCTCGCAGAGACATTTTAGACAGACAAATTACAGTAATGCTAAATGATTATGTTGTCTACCTTTGATGAAAAATCTATTACGGGAGCAGTCAAATGTTTCATTAGCTAAGACGCCCATAGACATAGACCACAAGCCACAAGAAACGTGACAGCCGTTGTCACTTTAGTGAGAATTAACTCTCCCGTCGTGCCGGCCCGGCTCGGCTACCTGAACTAAAGACCTTCAGGTGTAAGCTTTAGTCTGGAGTCCCTGTCTGTTCACACGTCATAGGCTTTGAATCTCGCTGTAAATGCTAGTCCTCTGCTGACGCGACTAATAATATATAATCTGTTGCGGCAGGCAAGTTGCAGACGCTGGACGGTCTGTTGCGGCGGTTGAAAGTGGGTGGACACCGCGTGCTGATCTTCACGCAGATGACGCGCGTGCTGGACGTGCTGGAGGCGTTCCTCTCGATGCACGGCCACACGTATCTACGGCTGGACGGCGCCACGCGCGTGGAACGCCGCCAGCCGCTGGTGGAGCGTTTCAACGGAGACGCGCGCGTGTTCGCCTTCATCCTGTCCACGCGTAGCGGCGGCGTGGGGCTCAACCTCACGGGTGCCGATTCTGTAGTGTTCTACGACTCGGACTGGAACCCCACCATGGATGCGCAGGCGCAGGACCGCTGCCACCGCATCGGCCAGACGCGCGACGTTCACGTGTATCGGCTCGTCACCGCCGCCACGGTGGAGGAGAACATCCTGCGCAAGGCCGAGCAGAAACGCGCCCTGGGTCACCTCGCCATCGACGACGGCCACTTCACCACCTCGTACCTGCGCGCCGTGAGTACCCTCATAGTGTCCGTGTGTAACAGATGTTTTACTCCGAGGTATGTTTGAAGTTTGGTTTTTATAAATGTAGGTAATACATTTATGAACGGTCATAAATGTATTACCTATACATATTGGCCCTATCTAACTCTAAACAGAGGTTTGTGTGTGAAAGGGAGTAGGGCAGCCTTTGTTCAGCTTTGGGACACACCAGGCTATTAATAATAATAATAATAATATATATTTCCAAAATAAAAACAATATATAATTTGCAATGAAATTCATATATTTGATGCACCTGCTAGGTCATTAAAACTTTCAAAAACAATATGCTTAAAGACTAAATAGCTAAATATTCTTGTATGTAGATAATTGTCTATTTGTTTATTGTTTAATTTCACATTTTGGATCTGAATAATAATCACCTATGCTTGTCTTAGCGACTAAGTTTAAATTGGGTTCGTAACGCGCCCACGTCGGAGAAGATACCCACAATAAACTCTGCCGGGTAACTTCATTCTTTTTGTTTGTGATCATTACTTCGCAAACGTGCTTATATTTAGTATAATTCATTCCATAAAATTTTTGTTTTTATAAAATCCTTTACATTATAATAGGATTTTGATACGAGTTTCTCTTTAATGTTATCTTTAAATGTATTATAATCTGTTACCCGTGAATGAATTATTAATTTTATGGAGCCTTGAGGAGGGGACAACGAGTTTTTTCTTATTTCTAGTATTGATACTATGTAGATCACGTTTCTTCTTGTATCTATGTACATTCATAATATTTTCAAATATATATATAGACCATGCAATGTCATAATTTTTGCGGTTTTATATTTATGCTTAAGTGACCATTGGACACATATTATATATTTCCCTAACAGCTCTTTTCTGCGGAACAAAAATTGAATCAATATCAGTAGCATTACCCCATAATAGAACTCCGTATGCCATAATGCTGTGAAAGTAACAGAAATAAACTAATCTTGCTGTTTCTACGTCTCTCATATGTCGATTTTGTTTAACTGCGAATGCTGCAGATGAAAGTCTGTTCGATAAACTATCTATGCTTGAGCCCCATTGTAATTTAGCATCTAAAGTTATTCCTAGAAGTACCTTTGTATTTTCTAGCTCTATTTTGTCACTATTAAGTCGTACAGTAATATTACTAGATTTAACATTTGGCAAAGTGAACTTAAAAAACTTAATTAACTTCCGGTCCGTTATGGATACGAGTAGCAGAAGATCGGTCGTCTTGACGTCCATTGAGAGAGGCCTATGTCCAGCAGTGCACCGATGAGGACTGATAATGATGATGATGATGAAAGTGAACTTAATACATGTCGTCTTTTTCATTTAATAATAAATTGTTGGCATTAAACCATTCTACTATTCTAGAGTGAGCATTGTTTACATCATCAACGGCATGTTGACGCCTGTTCGTTTTGAATTTAATTGATGTGTCATCTGCAAACAATACTATCCCATGCTTATCATTAACAAGATAAGGTAATTCATTGGTACAGACAAGGAATAGGAATGGTCCTAAAATAGATCCTTGTGGGACCCCCATTTTAAGAAATTATACCAGAGATCGTTTTCCATTCACATCTACTCTTGAAATCTACCACTTAAATATGATTAAATTAAATCAGGTGCAATACCTTCAATTCTGTAGTGATGTAGCTTTCCGATCAATCTTTCATGGTGTACACGATCAAATGCCTTAGATAAGTCACAGAAACCGCCTAGGGCATCACGTGACTCTTCCTGGCCTCAAAAACATTTTATATTAATGCTGCATCCGCATCAGTTCTAGACTGACCTGCGTGTGGATCTAAACTGTTTGTTATGTAATAATTTATTGCTGTAAAAGTGAAAGTTTGTTTAAAGTAAGTTTTTCATAAATTTTGCTAAAAGCAAGTGAGATAGAAATCGGTTTAAAGTTCGGGGATCCAAAGTGTTACCTGATTTGAATAACGGAATTATTTTGTTGTTTCATGAGCTCAGGAAACACACCACTATCTATACAATGATTAAATATCAATATACTACGTCTGTTGCCATTAAATCTATTAATGATTTAACAACTGAAATAGAAATGCCCCATAGGTCATTTGTTTTTTAAATTTATAGATTTAAAGGTTCTGATAATTTCCAATGCATCAACATGATTGAATTTATGGTTTTTAAATTACACATTCAGATACATTGTGCTTAAGGGGAGCTTGAGGATTTCAAAGATTTTGTAGTGGAAGTAGAATTTGTTTTACAATGCAGTATAAGAATGTATAAGAGTTGGCCCAATTGGGCCGCCAAGACTTGCAACAACAAGGGAGGTTGCACTCTCTCACAGGACGCCGCCGTTAAATCAAGGTGTCACTAGTGGTGTCGCTTTTCGTGCGGTTAATGAGCCCATCGCATGGGAGGAGGAAAGGCGGGCAACGAAACAATAAAGCGGAAGAATTTTAGACGTAGTAGTCAATATTAGACGTCACACGGCTCCGATTGCTCGTATATAGCACACAGTACATAACACTTTTTATAGTATGAGGGGGTTAACCTATACATTCGCTTACGTGTTTTTTTGTCTTTTTTTAAATTTAATTTTATTTATTTTATTTCAGTAGGACAGCGGTACAAATGTGTGCATTAATACATTCATAGCAATTATATAATTAAAAACAATTTCTGATGCGTGCACTTTTATATGTGACACATATTTTCAGCTTCATTGTGAACGCACAACTAACTTTTCTTTGTTGTTTGTAATCTATCACCCAAAGAAACAGATGCATACAAAAGCACATGAAGGCAGTTGCCTCCACAATGAACACTTTGCGCATGTTGAGTTTCTTCTTAGTAGTAGTGGCTGCTTTTATCTGGAGTTTATATTGTTAATTTTTATCTGTAGGCGAACATCAAGGAGCTGTTCGACGGCGGGTCGGCATGTGCGGGAGGTGCGGGAGGGGTGGGCGGCGGAGAGGCGGAGGCGGTGGGGGCGGGCAGCGCGGAGGGCGGCGAGCTAGAGTCTGCGCTGGCGGCCGCCGAGGACGAGGCAGACGCGGCGGCGGCACGAGCAGCGCGCGCCGAGGCGCAGGGCGACTTAGCTGAGTTCGACGAGAGCGTGCCGCTCGACGATGATCGCCGCGCGGAGCCCGAGCTGGACGCCGACGCCGCCGAGCTCGCCGCGCTCATGAAACAGGTACAACGCATGCACGCACTCGAGTTATGTGATCGCCGCCACATTAACGGCGCTGCCGCGCTAATTGCAACGGTGGTACCATAATATTCAAAAAGTTAAATCTGTCACAAAAAAAGATAATCGTAAAGCAACTGCGATCAGCCATGCTTTCTGATAATTATAGCGTACGACGTAACAACTAGTTAAAATTGCCGTTTAGTTAAAAAAAATCAGTCAAATGACATTGACATCTACGATCGTTTGGGGGGGGGGGGGTCATTATAATCTAGTTATAGAAGATGGAAAGTATTGCATTTAAAATTGTTCATTGCTATTTTAATTTATCATTAAGTTTTATTCTGGGAAAATTATTCTTGTACCTAATAATAAACTTAAAATAGGATAGGATTCCAAAATCTGATATAATTATAGATAATATTTTTTATTTTATTTATTTCAACACTTATTGGACCTGTCATAACTGATGCCCAATGCGATAGATTAAGTCATGACTATTTATTAATATTAGTAACTAAACTACTAGGTATCTATACGAATAAAATTCAATATAAGTTACATAATATAGTCACGACAATAATAAGGTTAGGACTGATTCTGGGGTTACCGTTTCTTCTAAGTCTGGGGTCTTATCTGAGATCGAAGCTTTCTATAGCAAGTTGTATACGTCGCACGCTCCTCATCCCGATACCCTAAACAACGATTTGCGTGCAAACCTAACATGACATTTGTCAGGCGATCTGCCGGACGTCAGCTTGAATGAGATTAGTTTGGCTCTTGCGTAGCTTAAAGGGGGAGAAGCTCCAGGGAGGCACGGAATTACACTCGAGCTACTTAGAACATGAGGCAAACCTGTGTTAAGAGTGCTAAAATAGATTTTTAATTCTGTCCTTCAACGGGCATGTCTTGTAGTGGCGTTGTTTTGCTTCAGTTCTTCAAAATTACAGACCGATTTCGCTTCTCGGCCGCATTTACAAGTAGTTCTCATGGGTCTTGTCGAATCGTCTCACCACAAAGCTTGACGAATTCCAACCACTGGAGTAGGCCGGGTTCACCATAAGGCAAGTTGTACAAAACACACATGAGTACAATCAGCCGCTGTGCCTTTGTGGACTATGACTCTTTGAAGCTTTTGACTCTGTCGAAACCTGGGCTGTTCTGGAAGCTTTAGAGCGTTGTATGAACCAACCTGTGGTTGGCGATACGTCGAAGTACTAAGAGCATTGTATGACGCTGCTTTATGTCCGTTCTGGTTCCGGGTGGTCAGACAGTCCAATTGCATCGAGGCGTGCGTTATTTCCCCGAAACTGTTCACTTGTGCTTTGGAGCACGTCTTTAAGACTTTAAATGGGCAGAATGTCGCATAAATATTAACTTCGAGTACCTCTCACCTCTTGGTTTCGCCGACGACATCATTATGTTGGCCGAATCATTGGAGAATTTGCTGGAAATTTGCCCGGGAGACACACGTACTGGCCTTAGGATGAACTTGGACAACACAAGGGTCATGTTCAACGACCATGTTCTGCCTAGACCGGGCAACGTCGATGGTGCTATTCTCGAAGTCGTAGACGAATACGTCTACCTCGGGCAATTATTGCAATTAGGTAGATAGATATAACTTCGAGAAGGAAGCCGATAGAAGGCTTCAGTTGGGTAGGGCAGCATTGCGGAAGCTTCGTCACATCTCCATGTCGCCTATTCCGCAGAGCTTGAAGACGAAAGCCGTCGACCAGTGCGTACTCCCCGTGATGACCTACGGGACCGAAACATGGCCTCTTAATTTAGGACTGGTCCGCTAGTTTGCGGTAGCTCAACGGGCTATTGAATGTGTTATGTTGGGTGTTTCACTGTCCGACAGAATTCGTAACGAAATCATAAGGCAGAGATCTAAAGTATCCGATATCACGCGACGAATAGGCTCGCTGAAGTGGCAATGGGCTAGTCACATACTCCGAAGAATAGATGGCAGATGGGCCAGTAAGGTTCTGGAGTGGAGGCCGCGTTTAGGAAAACGAAGTATTGGTAGACTGTTCACCAGGTGGGTAGACGATCTCCGTGCAGTAGCTGATCCGATATGGAAGCGAGTAGCAGGAGATCAGTCGTCTTAGCGTTCATTGAAAGAGGCATATGTCCCGTAGTGGACCGATAAGGGCTGATAATGATGATGATGAATGAAATTAGACAATAGAAATCACTTAATAAAAATAAAATCGATCTTTAAATTAAACTAAAAAGTACAATTCCTTAATCGAATATATATAAAATTCAAAATCAACATGTCAATATTGTTAAGTTCCTCACTGCGACGTAGGTTGTGTCAAGCTAGGTCATGCCAGGAACAGTGCATGCATAATTCAGGTCATTGCTATAGGTACAGTAATGTGTATAAACTACGATACGTCACATGAGCAAGGGCCACACGCGCACCCTCACGCTGCGCCTTGCATCGCGGTACTGAATTACTAAATACTATGTTAGGCATCCGAGTGACAGAAGACACTATCACGTAACAAGTGTGTGTTAAATATAATAAGAAATCATTGCGACGCCGCCACACGTACCGTTCCGGCATGCACAAGCTCACGGAGGCCAATACGCCAGGGTTGCTAGTCTTGCCTCGCAATAATTTAAATATGTACGAAGCGAGGGCGAACTCCCTCCACACCTCCAGCTTATTATACCCTAGCATTCCTAAAAGGAATACTGTAGGATACATTAATGGATATGCTGGGTATACCCTGTATAATTTCATATAAATAGTCTTGGGAGCCCCAAATAACTGAACTGAATTCCAAATAACTCCTTACGAGAGCTTCATAAAGTCCACGACTGGCACACTGACAGTATTTGTAAAATTATAAGACTGTCACATCACGAACCCCAGTGCTTATTAAGCATCTTCACAGCCCACAGTAATGTGATCTCAAAAAGATAAATTTGCCCCAAATTAAATTCCCAAGTCTCTTGTGTTTAAGGTTCGTTCCATTGCAACTCCTTCGATGTTATATTGATATTGTTACTGTTTTGAGGGACCGGGGGAGACACAGAAATGTATTTTATTTGTGTGGGCCTACTGTAACACCCGGTCAATATCTTCCTGCAGCCTGACACAGTCCACTATCTCCCTGATTTTTCGCGAGACTTTAAGGTCGTCGGCAAACAGTAGGCACAACGAGTCTCGAAATACGTCAGGCAGGTCATTAATCATCAGCACAAACTCTAAAGATCCCAAATTGCTACTCTGGTTAACACCTGACCCTGGAAAATGAGACCTCGATCTGCAGCCGGCACAATCAATATATTGGCGCCTGTCACGCAAGTAATCCGCGAAGAAAGCAAGCGCGTGTGGTGGTACACCCAGCGCTAGCTAGTTTAGATGGTAAAATGTCATTGCCTATCATACCGAAGTACGTCACGACCCCCAGCGTCAACCACAAAAACAAGGCTGCACACGCGACAAGAGGTGTAAGAGGTTGCCGGTTGTGCTGCATCCCGCACGGAAACCGTATTGTGCTGATTCGAACACCTTTGCTGGTGCAGACAGTACTGCCATCGGCCTGAAGTTGCACGTCTTTGGGCCACCACTTCTCTTTCCAACGGTCAAGAAAATTTGCCGACTGTAAAGACAGGTTAAACATATAGTATAATGGTTTAGCGAGCGCTGACCGACAGTCTTTTTAGATCAAAGACGGAATTCCATCCGGCCCAGCCGAGCGTTTTGGCGGAAGAAGTTGTTGCGCTCCTCACCTCTGAAACCTCCAGTCGGTCAATATGAACACGTGAGCTGTGAAATCCTGCCGCCACGCTGGCAGCTTCGCATCGAGCGCAGTCCGAGCAGGACCGTAAACCGGACAGAAAAAATCCGCAAATTCGTCGGCGCATTCCTGATGTAACAGCTGGCGTCCATCTTACATCAATTTAATAAACTTATCAGTTCTCTTCCGTTATTAAACTTCAAAAAGATTTTGGATCTTTTTTTGATCTAAATTATTTTGTACGGCATTTTGATATTCATTATGGGAATGATTAATAGCTACTTTTAGATCTCTTCCGCTACTTGAAAAGAAATATACATTTTCAGTCACGAGACTGAAATAAAGATGAAACCCAACATTTTCCAGCTGACACCGATAGAGAAGTACGCGATGAGATTGGTCGAGAACAGCGAAGCGGCCACCGAAGCGGAACGAAGTGCGCTGGGAGAGATGCGGCGACAGCTGCGTGAGTGGGAGCAGGCGCGACGCGCGCTGCGGGAGGAGAGCGCGCCGGTGGCGCCGCGCTCGCCCGACCTGACATACTGCCGCGAGGATGCCGGCGCCCAGGTGCGTGCTCGCCGTCGACGCCGCGCCGCGCCGCCGCCCTCGCCGCCTCCCTCGCCCTCGCCCGCGCCCGCTCCGCCCGCGCCCGCGCTTGCGGCGCCCACGCCCATTCTGCCCGCGCCCCGCACGCGCTCGCGTGGCGCCGTGCACATTAACCTGTGGACACTAGATGAGGAGCGCGCGGCACGTCGGCGCAACGGCACGCTGGACGCGTGGCTCGCTGGCGCCCAAACACAGAACAATAAATGATTTGATCGATTGTGAGACTTTTATATTTCTGACGTTCGACGTTTTGGTGCCGCTCGATGTCGTCCGTAAATGCTTGACCTCTCTCTCGATGTCACCAAAACGGCGCCGCCGCACGAACGTCAGGGATGTAAGGCGTACAAGCATTTACGGGCGACGCCTAGCCGAGGCCCTCTTCCGTCGCCGGCAGCTTTCCCGTATCCTGTATCCTGTGGTGCAAAAGCATCGGCTCGGTTTCGCTCGTTTATGCTTACACGCCTCTCGATGATGTTACTGTAAATACTCTTAGTGCAGATTTAAAAAGATAATTATGAATCTGTGCGGTGGAGACGTTAATTCAATGCTGGCTAGAACTTGATGAAACAGTTTATCGGAGAATAATAGAAAATGTTAGTCACCAAAATGAAATGTGAATACCGCCGTAAAGTGACATCTTCAGTGTCGCGTTTCGTGCGGTTTGCGAGTAGCCGGTGGCCCATTGGGAGTGAAGGAGTGCAACGCATCGCTATGGTAATTATTTAGATGTTCATGAGCGTCGGTAGTCGTAAAAAGTCTGCTTCGTTTGCCTCATTATTCTATAAAAGAATGGTGTAGTGAGAACATGACTGAGCGATCTAACGAATTCTGAGCTAAGTTTATAAACATAGTACAATGTTAGTGGAACATTCATAAAGTGATATTTTGATATAACTAAATATGGGTGAGTGATGATACAGTTTCTATTATGTTGTGAATGATCGATAAAATGGGATAAAAATGTTAACTTTGTCAACAGATATGGATCAGCGCCAACGACCCCACACAGAAAATGCCCGTAAGTAAATCTAGTTTAACATGTCGCGTATTATTTGTGAGCCTAGTGACGACCGTCTGAGCTTTGCTTCTGCCACAGATGTGGTGTCCGCCCACGCCGCCCTCCAGCGACGGCGACGTGTACTGCGAGAGCTGGGCGCGCGCCCTGTACCGGCGCGGAGCTGCTGCCGACGCTCTGCTACCCGCTGTGCGCTGGCGCGAGCGTGCACCCCGCAGCCCTCGCCGAGCCCGCCCCTTGCCGCGCGCTCCGCCGGCGCCACCCTCGCTGTTCGAACGAGCTGGTCCACGACCCCGTGCACGCCGCCCAGCACCAGCACCGCAGCATGCCGCCCCGCCACCCGACTGGGCGCCACACGAGGATGCGGCGCTGCGACGCGCTCTGCGCCTGCAGCGCCTGCCACCCGATCCGCCTGCCGCGCATGCGCCTAATTGGGACTGGCTCGCCGACTTAGTCGCCGATGCGGCGCGTGCCTACCGCTCCCCGCGCGCTTGCCGCGACCGCCACGACGCGCTCGCTGACCCCGAGCGCGCGCGTCGCAAGCACCGCAAGCCACCGCCGGCGCGCCGCCGACCAGATGACGACGCACCGCGTCCGCCGCTCCAACGCATAGATGCGATGCGCGAAGCCGCCGAGCGTCGTCGCTCCGCGCCCAAGCGCCGGCTGGACGACGCCGCACACCACAACCCCAAACACGCAGCACTACTAGCCGACCATGGCGTCGACTACGACGTGCCACCGACGCCCATGGATGTGGCCACGCGACGAGCAGAGCGAATAGCCAAAGAGAAACTGAAGGCAGGGGCCACGGTGGCGAACGCCGGCGCATCAGCGGCGACCAGCGGCGCGGTTGCGGCGGGTGCCCCGCAGCGTATTGTGGTGGCGGCGCACAGCGGCGTAGCACTTGCCGCCAAGACAGAGGTTCGTCGCGTGCGCCACGACGCACCGTTGTTGTTTCGCCAGCAAGCCGTTGCTGCGCGCCACCACCTCAAGATACTGCACCACCCAGCGCCGACGCAGGTACTGTAGCACACACACACATCCCAATACGACCGGGGAATTACCTCTGGCTCACATATGTATACATAGAAGTAGGCTAAGTTCCACAAAGGCTTTTGATTTCCTAACATTTTAGAATAGCGGATTATGGTAAGGCGCATGACTGACCCGATGTGTTCGTTACAGGGCGGAGCCGGATCCGGCAGCACTGATGGCGGAGCGGCGGCGGCGGGTGGCGCGGCGCTGCGCTCGCTGCAGCTGCAACAATTGGCGCTGCGCCGCGCCGCACGCCCGCCGCATCACGTGGTGCTGGCGCACCTGGCGCCCGCACCATCCCCCGCCACAATTCCTGCCGCGTCTGCGCCCGCCACGCCCTCGCCTTCCCACCACCAACACCCGCCCGACGCACCACAATAAATGTTCTACTGTACACTACGCGTTTTATTTACAACCTTCACCCGACCTATTAAATTTAATTACCATATTGACGATAACGTCGATAGGAAACAAAGAGAGCAAACATTTTTTTGGCTTGGTATATTGGAATATGTTGGAAATTTTACTTCCTATTTCATAATACATTTATTTTGTATCTATCCATATTCGAGCAAATAAAATTTCTTTCTTTCGTTCACAACATTTTGTACACGTGCCTTTGTACCACCATATATACAGTTAAAATCAGATCCTTTTGCACATTTGTGCAAATAATTTGTGTGATTGTTAACAGTTAACACCCTTACACCCGTAGACGTTGAATTTATGTCAGTGAATTTTTTTACTAAGAATAAAGTAAACGTTATGTCGCATAAAATATGCAATATCATGTCGCAAAAAATGTGCATAAAGCATATTATCAAAAAATTCAATAAAGTAGCATAATGATATAGGGAAGCGCTACTGACATAAATTCTATTTCGTGCTGCAGAAGCGTATTCGTGCAGCCTACAAGCTTGGGTGAACAGGAAGGGTGTGTTGGGCTTTGCACGACGGGCCACTACCGACAAATCACCACTGCGAGAGCCTTCGGTCGCTGTAGAACCGGTCTTCATCATGAAAAGGAATCACTTCGGCTATTAAAGCGACCCCGACGATAACATTGTCTAACGGGGTTCCCATCCTAGGACCCTGTGTAGTAGCCGGTCCGGGATGGCTGTGAGTAACAGGAGATCGGTCGTCTTGGCGTTCGAAAAAGAAGAGGCGATCGTGGGCAAGAGGCCCTTCTAAATAAATGGATAGAAGATTTGGCACAGCTTTACTATGGTGTACGCATGGATGCTGCGCTCCGTCCCTTATTCGAGCGCTGGATACGCAGGAAGCGGAAGCCTCTAAATTTCCGTTTAACACAGGTGCTCACGGGACATGGTGTTTTTTTTTTCGTTCTTCGTTGAGTACTGTATAAAATATCTAAGAGAGCCCGATCCCATTTGCTAAGCCAGTGGTAATGCAGAGGACACGGCACAGCAGAGGTGTGCCCAGTGTGGTCTATGCAGCGTTACAATCTCCAGATCTTGCTCGGAAGAGAGGATCTCCCGCTACCGAGCATTGTTCATTCAATGCACGAAAGTGGCCTCCTTCAGCGGAGAAAGAGGCTGAGCAGGCCTCCCAGGATGTGGTATCCACGTGGACGGACGTCGTCGTGTCGTCGTCGTCCGCATGGCGGCGAAGAAGACGGCGGCACAAGCGCCACCGATGAAGAAGAAAGCTACACCGGCGGCTTCTGTGCCGCCGGCTAAGAAGAAGGAGGCAGCGAAGTCGAAGCTGACGCTCCCACGCCCCTCAGTCGTGTTACAAAAGTTACGGCAGGAGGCAGCGGATAAGGGGGCTTCGTATTCTTCGGCACTGTTAAAGGCGGAACGTGAGGTAGATGTGACGCTGGACGGGGGACTTGCAGGATGTGCCGCCCATGTCGTGGCCCGCCGGCCTGCCGGCGTCCGCACACACCGCGTAATGCGCGGAGGCCGAACACCCTCCGGCCTTGTGGCCGCGCTGACCGCGGCGGTAGCACAGATTGCTGCGGTCAGTGCCACCGGGGCACGTACTGGACACGTGCCCCATCCCCAGGCAACGGTAACAATGCCTGGGGCGCGCCATCATAAGGTGGACGCCAACTCGGCTCCACCCCAACACTAATCTCCCGGCCTGCAGCAGTTTCTTCGCTGCAGTTGCTGGGAGTTCAATGTGAGCTGTGCCCGAGCCGAACTGTCCCGTGCGCGGACTCCGCACGTGAACCTGACCCGGGTTACAGCCCCCCTCCTTGGCCACCGCGGTCGCAATCCGTTCCGCGGTGACTGCATCACTGAGGCCTGAGAGCCTTATGTCGGCCTTCTTCTCGGGCCCGAGTACCTCCGCCTCTTCTTCTAACACCTCCTTTAGGCGAGCTGCGAGGATATCCGCCTTTTCACCGCTTGAGGAGCCGGGCAGTTCGATTAGCCGCGCTCCGGTTGCCGACTGGCGTATGCGGAGCGGACCAATGCCCAGCTCCTCGAGGATAACTTCCCTCTCTGCTTTAAGAAGCGTCGAAGCATATGACGCGCCCTTCCCCGCTGCCTCCGGCCGTAACTTGAGAATCACGGCCGAGGAGCGGGGGAGCGTCAGTTTCGGCTTAATCTCCGCTTGCTTCTTAGCCGGCGGCGCAGAAGCCGCCGGTGTATTCTTCATCTTCGCCGGCGGCTCTGGTGCTGCCGGCTTCTTCGCCGCCTTTTGACGGACTACGTCCGTCCACGCCGTTCCCATCTGGGTGGCATTTTTCTCCGTGCCCTCTTCCGACGTAAGGCCAGCGACCTTTGAGGTGGAGGGACCAAAGGCCGTCCACTCCGGGCTACTCTTCTTTCCCTTGCCCTTTTGTTTTTGGGGTAAGGCAGGGAATTCCCTCTCATCGGGACGCTCCACCTCCGCGGACTTAGCCACCGGCGACGCCATCTTCGCTGCAAGGGCAGCCCTGACCTCCTTCGCCAGCGGTCTATTATCCCCTGCAAGGGGGGGGGGGGCGGCAGGGAGCGGCAGGAGGGAGTCTCATCTCGAGGCCCGAAATGCGCGCATCAACGATGTTGCCCACCATCTGGGCAATCTCCTTCATTAAATCGCCCATATCAGGGGCCCCAGTCCCCACGGGCGACTTTTTCCGCGCCTCTTCGAACTCCTGTCTGTAAGCGCGGACCTCTTCCCTGAGATTGCTCAGCTCCCTCTGGAGGCGCGCATTATCGGCCTTGAGCCTATTCGCCTCAGAGTCCTCCGTGCGACCCACCAGGGACTCCATCATTCCACCGCGAGCGAGGTGCCCCGGAACAAAAAATCATCAGGGCACCTCGACGGCAAGTCGGCCCCCGAAGAGACCGACGCCACCTCCACAGGTGGGGTTGTCCCGCACCACAGGACAACCCCACCGACTTTGGGGCAGTACAATGGGGTGAGGTTCCCATCGCCCCTTGCCCCGTGCGCAAATGCGCCGCCACTTTTTGCTCTTCTGTCCCCTCTTCTTATAAGAGGGGTACAAAGAGCGGCAGCTCCTCCTGCTCTTTAGTCCCCTCTTCTTGTAGGAGGGGTACTAAGAGCCGCCACCTCCTCGGTTCAATTGGCTTCGCCCAAGGTGTCTCGGATAACCCCAGGCTACTGAGCCCCACCGCCACGACAAGGCTTGAACCATGGTGGGGAACCTTTTTTTTTTTTTGGTGACGAAGGGGAATGCATTTACGCATGATACCTGGGAGCCCGGGTAGAGACCCCAGACCTATGTTGGACTCGGCCATTGGGTAGCAATACCAACTAAACCCCTACGGGAGCCATCAGCCGCTATAGGTGGAGGGTCCAGGATCTGCAGGCAACAGGAACCCTCCAGCGACAGGCTGGCCTCGGCGAAAAGGCCAGACTTCACCTCCTCGGAGACTGTCCGGCTACTCTAAGACAGTCCCCACGACGCCGTGTCATTGGAAGTGGACCGGGTTCCCATCCCGGCCCGACACGGAACACAGGGGCACTACTGAAGGCGCTGCAGATAGCGCCTCTTTCGTACCATTTCAGCCTCCATGACGGGTGGCGGAACACCCTCCTCGTCCGACGTCTGCCGAGCCATCCTGGGGGGCGTGAAGCCCACGGGTGTGTCGGGGAACAATTCCCCGACGATTCTCCCCAGTTGGTCCGGCTGGAGTGTCTCCGTGATGGGGGCCGACGGGGCGCGGAGCTTGTTCCGCGCCCATTTGTACGGTCGGCCCCAGGGATCCCTCTCAAGATCCCTTACGAGCAACAATTCGGCCGTCCACCAGTAGAGCGCCCGCCGCTGGAGGGAACTCTTCGTGGGCGGCATGGCCGCTCTGCACACCGCACTGAACGCGTCGCAGAGCCGACCAGCCGCCTCGTCCACCCCTAAATCCGACAGCGGCGGGAGGCTCCAACGGCCGACGATGGCGGCCTCCTCTGCCAGTTCCCGGTTGAGCCTAGTGAGAGCTCAATGCGGAAACCGGCTCTTCCCCCTGGACGACGACGACGTTGACGCCGGACGACTGGGAGGTGGAGACAATTCGAACCGTATGTAGCGATAGTCCGAGAGTGTCTCTAATGTTGAGCAGGGACAGCCTCTCCAGCTCCTACACTGACGGTAGAAAAGGAACACCGCTGGGGTTCAGTGGGTATTAGGGTCGCTTCTCGGCTCTCAAGCCCCACGTACCCCCCAGGCCATCCCCGCCCTGGGGGCATGCGTAAAAGCATTCCCCAGCGAAAAAAAAAAGTAAGGTTAGGTTAGGTTTTGTTTTTGGGGTGGTGTGTTAAGGACAGATAACCTCCTCGAGGTGCACCCTGGGCAACGGTGGTCGGTTGACCCCTCTACTTTCCGTTTTGAAAGTGGAGGCCTCAACCGGCCAACGGCTGATAATCTGACACCCAATCCCAAGTTTTGACGTCCGGCGTGGGGATGCATGGCTGGCGGGAAGGCCAGTCGTGAGGGCGTCCAGTTTTCGTGTTGGTTACGGGTTTGTGCTCAACCCAAATGAGCATAACAATTTCTTTAATGGAACAAAGCAGTTTAGTAAATTGTCCCCGGGTGGGTCCTCGAAAGGGGGAATCCCACCTCTCCGCTTCGGCGGGGAGCCGCCCTCCGTACTACGGGGTGGGCCCTATCTGCTTCTTGGACGAGCAATCCGCTCGTTCATGTAATAAAAACAACGACCTTGGCAAGAATTTGGATTCTGATAAATTATCGATTGGCAGCAACGAACCGTTTTCAGGCGTAAGTACGCCTGTACCGTCGGCAGGAAGGAAGTCGCGGTTTTTCCGCGAACACTCTGGACTCAGCTCTTCAGCATCGAGCTCCAGCGAAGGTGACGCGCCGATGGAGGGCGATACGATTTCCTCGGGGTGCAAAGCGTATCTTACGCCAATCAGGGCACGGCCCATACATGTGTCCGACAACAGGGCTGGTCGATAGTGGACCTTACATTCGTAAGTCACGCCGTTGGTAGAATGTCGGGGTGGCGGGTCCTGGAAAATGTGGAGACTCTGTCAGACCATCGGTATATCCGATACGATGTCTCCACCGACAATACAGGGATCCCACCTCTGAGGTCCCACGTTGGCCCCGGGCCAAGATGGACGCTCAAAAAGCTGAACAAGGAGCATTTGAAGGAGGCCGCTATTGTCCAGTCATGGTTGCAAACTCCTCTCGACACTGATGCCGAATACTCTGCTTCTTCGTAGGTGTCTAATTTTCACCGAACAGGAGTCTGGCAGAGTTTGAGATCTTTTTGGTGGATCTCAGCCCTTTCATAGGGGGCCTCTCGGCTGTGTTAGTTGCCGGGGACTTCAACGCGAAGTCCACGCTCTGGGGTTCGCCGGAGACAAATGCAACGGGCAGAGTACTGGAAGATTGGATGATCCAGTCCGGATTGCTGCTCGCCAATCAGGGCACGGCCCATACATGTATCCGACAACGGGGCGGGTCGATAGTGGACCTTACATTCGTAAGTCACGCCGTTGGTAGAATGTCGGGGTGGCGGGTCCTGGAAAATGTGGAGACTCTGTCAGACCATCGGTATATCCGATACGATGTCTCCACCGACAATACAGGGATCCCACCTCTGAGGTCACACGTTGGCCCCGAGCCAAGATGGGCGCTCAAAAAGCTGAACAGGGAGCATTTGAAGGAGGCCGCTATTGTCCAGTCATGGTTGCAAACTCCTCTCGACACTGATGCCGAATACTCTGCTGAGTGGCTCGCGGAGGCAATGCGGCAGATTTGCGACGCATCAATGCCCAGAGCGGGCGCAACGAAACCTGCACGATCCTGCTACTGGTGGCATCCCGAGCTCGAGCTGCTCCGTCAGAGCTGTGTGGCGACTAGTCGGCGCTACACCCGCTTACGAAGAAGAAGAACGCCGGAGCCAGACGAGGAAGCCACAGCCGCGTACGACACCTACCGTGCGGCGCGCAGTGCTCTCAATGTCGCCATAAAAGAGGCGAAGAAGGAGTCCTGGAAGCTCTTCCTGGAGTCGCTCGACCGTGACCCGTGGGGCAGACCGTATAAGTGGGTGAGAAACAAGTTACGTCCGGCTGCACCACCGCTCAAGGTCACCCTTCCGATGCAAATCTGCGAGGACGTCGTCTCCGCATTATTCCCGGCCCGAGAAGAATGTGTCCCTCCGACCACAGCCGGACCGAACATGGAACCAGAGAGCGAGGCGGAAGAAGCACAATCGCAGGGCACGGCCGCGGAGCTCGATCTAGCACTAGAACGTATGAGAGCGAAAAACGGAGCACCAGGCCCGGACGGCATACCAGGACGCGCTTGGGCTCTCGCGATGGAGACTATGAAGGGGAACGTTTTGCAAGTCCTCTCCACCTGCCTGGCGCAGGGTCGATTCCCGACACGATGGAGGACCGGCAAATTGGTCCTTATTAAAAAACCGGGTAGACCAGAAGACCAACCCTCGGCCTATCGCCCGATCGTTCTCCTGGACGAGGCGGGCAAGATGCTAGAGAGGATCATCGCGGCGCGAATCACGGCCCACCTGGAAACGGTAGGACCAAATTTGAGTGTCCACCAATTTGGTTTTCGCCTGCGCCGGTCCACCATCGGAGCGATTGCGAGACAGATGGACCTGGTCGACGAGGAGATCTCTCGGGGTGGGGTGGTTGTAGCGGTTTCCTTGGATATCTCCAACGCGTTCAACTCCCTGCCCTGGGAATGCATTCATGAGGGCTTGCGATTCCACGAAGTGCCCAAATACTTGCGCAAAATCGTCGCGCATTACCTGTCTTCCCGCACGGTCTGTTACCCTACTAAGGAGAGTGGATGGAAGACGAGAGAAGTTACGTGCGGTGTTCCACAGGGGTCGGCCCTAGGCCCGCTCCTGTGGAACATCGGGTACGACTGGACGCTCCGCGGTAACATGCTTCGCGGCGCCCACGTCATATGCTACGCGGACGACACGCTAGTTGTGGCCTGCGGGCCGACGCACAGGCGAGCCACCATTCTTGCGACGGCAGCAGTCGCACAGGTGGTCCGTCGCATACGCGCTCTAGGCCTGGAAGTGGCCCTTGCGAAGTCGGAGGCCATATGCCTGCACGGACCGCGAAACGCACCTCCACGAGGGATGCACATCGAGGTGGGAGGGACGAGAATAGAGGTCGGGTCCAAAATGACATACCTCGGCCTGCTCCTTGACAGTCGATGGACCTTCCAAAGTCACTTGGACCGATTTTCAGTCAAGGTTGCGGCGGCCGCGGCCGGCCTGGCCAGGCTCCTTTCCAATTTGGGCGGGCCCAACCTAGCTTGCCGCCGATTATTCATCGGAGTGACTCGGTCAATAGCCATGTATAGTGCACCGGTGTGGGCGGAAATAAAATCGACACACAACAGAGTCGCACTGGGAAGGCTGCAGCGTACCATGGCCATTCGGGCGGTTCGCGGATACAGGACTATCTCAGGAGATGCTGCGTGCACCCTTGCGGGCAGCATCCCATGGGATATAGAGGCGAGGGCACTATCAGACGCGTTCTGGCGATGCATCGTAGTGAGGGAAGAGGAGGGGCGTAACCCCACGCTTGAGGAGATACAGACTTGGAGGAGGAACGGCAGGGAGAGATCCATGCAACTGTGGTCGGAGAGGTTGGAAGCGTCGCGAGTAAGCACAAACCTGCTCGCGGCCATCCGCCCAGTCCTCCGGGAGTGGACAGAGTGCCCAGGCGGGGCGCTATCTTTCTACCTCACACAGATCTTAACAGGACACGGCTGTTTTGGCCGCTATCTGTGTGAGGTAGTCCGGAGTGAGGCATCGCCGAATTGCCACCATTGCGGCGATATTAGGGACACTGCAAACCACACTCTTGTCGAGTGTGCGGCCTGGGAGGAAGAACGGGCCACCCTCGTTTCTGTCATTGCAACGGAACTCTCGCTGCCAGCGCTGATCCAAGCCATGCTGAGCAGTGAAGAGGCGTGGAACGCGGCGAATCGGTTCGCGACTGCCGTGATGAGAGCGAAGAGTGAGGCCGAACGGTTGAGGGAGGCTGAAGGTCTGACTAGGAGAGGTCCGAGGCGCAGGCGCCAATTGCAAGA
>JAFELO010001147.1:4844-51216 GCA_017140195.1 Eumaeus atala
CAACTACTTAGTCGCTGATCTCCAATTTGCATGAACAGCACGGCGCTTCCATTAGTTTCCGACATTTTACTCTGTTTAGTGTAGTAGCCTAACATAGTGTGGTTGGACAGCGTATAACTAATTAGCGAATTTATAGGACAACCCACTTTTGGGTGTGATTTTTGAGTGTACAAGTTTGGAAATTAAAGTATTTTAATTTTCAAGAAGAAAAACGAATAAACTGTTACCAACATCAACGCTAAATTGTTGATGTTGATTACTGACTAGATAGTTTAATCCATATTCCTGTTACAAATGAGATGGTAACCCTGTCTGCCTGTGACGTCATCAGGGCTGAACCAATTTTTTTGAAATTTGACATGCATGATATAGTTCATATAATTAAATAAAAATAAGCGCAATAAGTAATCAGAGTAATAAGGCAGGCCCCAAGTTTCACAACTCAGAATGTCAATCAATCAATCAATCAAAAGTTGCAAATCAGAATCTGCATTTGCAGATACTGAGCTCAGAGATGAAATTCTGATTATTCTATACTAGGTAGAAAAAGTTACCCATTGCAGGAATAACAAAATGTTTAAATCGAAACTCTTCAAATTAGAGAGTTCGCAACGTAGGAATGTAATTTAGCTTATGCTACAAAGTAATCAAATACTAAATTAAATAAGTCATGACAAATAACACTTTCCCTACCTTTATCTTAGATATCTAATGGTAGCTAACGATTACACCATCTGTCCGCGTGCTTAAAAATAAGTTTTACTCACAGTGAATCCATATATCCGCAAAGAAAACATTTTACGAAGCTAAATAACGGTATTTTATCATATGAATCAGATTTACTTACGCTATTGTGGCTGTGATACAACCGTGTGAAACCGACTAGTTAGCGCTGAGAGTTGCCAATTAAAACTGCTCCAAAGAGTCCGTGACTATTCGTGGCGTGGAATAGTTTGATAACTATTTCAAAGTTGTTATTTTAAGTATGGAATGGCAATTCTAAATTTAAAATTTTGCAAAGTAAAAGTGTGACTAGCTTATATGAGAATTCTTGGACGTAAATAATGTGGAAACGCAGGTACTATTTTTGTGCACAACGTGTATTTGTAAAAAATCTCCTACACATTTACAAATGCCAGAAAAGAATCTCAGTGTTTATAGTTATGCATGTGTGAATGGGGTCAGATCATTTGACATACGGGAAAGATAAATGCATCCTGTGTATTAGTGTTAAAAGAAGAAGAATAAAATAGAATTGTATGTCTTAGTAACGTTCATCTATTTACATGACGGCACACATTTTACATCACTGGATGGAGCGAAAGGCAGATACTTTTTAAATAATATCTGTAGACCTATCCTATCGCCCACCTCGTTAGCCCAGCCATGTACTAAGTACCGTATGAACTTATGTTACAGGTAATAGTCAACGGAAATATATTAAATAAACTTGGAACGGAAATATATTAAATAACTTTTAAAAACTGTACTCTGACCATGATTGACACCTGAAGTTTCAGTTTTTTATAGTATAGGGGGCAAATGAGTAATCAGTCCCCGTTCAATCTTTTAATTATGCTGATGCGTTGCCCTCCTTTCCTCCTCCCGCTCAAAAGCTGCACGAAGCGCAAAGATGTCACTTTGCGCTGGTTTTATGCAGGCGCAATTCCGCTGCGATGGAACATGGCACTACCTCTTAAGAAAAGGTCGGTACATTGAAAAACAGAAGCGGGACTACTCGAAATAAATGTTAATGTACCCAGAGGTCCTGTACCTTTTTAGGTAAGTAGAGAAATAGGGCAACACGCCTGCATAATTTAGGAGGATGTTTATGGGCGGTTATTCATCAAAATGCTCTTGATTGTTTTGCCACCTTATACTGTAAATAACTTCCTCGTTCTTTGAGATATTTATGCAATAGTACCTACATCTGAATTCTACTTCTTCAGTTTTCTTAGTATTTTGGTTCAAACCAGTGAGTTGTAATAGACAGTAAGTAAGCAATAACAATTCAATGGTTAAAAACCTGTACACTGGGATGTAGATGATTAAATAACGGAAACCTTTGCCGCTACTTGAAGTAAATTATTAAATGCTTTTAATCATTTAATCTCAGATCTCGGCCATAATATTATTAGCAATAAATAAGCGGTACGCAATTCCCCCTTTATTATATGGGCAATAAATGACAAAGTAGCGTGATATATGTATATTCAAGAAAAAGAAATTGATTGGCCTGGGAAGCAGGCTTTGGTTTCTAGTCTATGAATCTTTCACGCGGGACTCTCTTGATTTGATTTGAAAACTAGAAGACTAGATCGAAACGAACTGAACCGTTATTAGTTTTCATTATAAAGACGACTTAGCGTAGGTAGGATAGTAGGAAACATAATTAGTGAATCTAAAATCTTAAAGATGGCTGTAAAGAGATTAAAATATTTTACGTTTACATAAAATTTATAAAAAGTTTAGGAAGAGGTAGTGCCATGCTGCGTAGGAGGAGGTAGTGTATGAATTACATCCTAATATGCAACGGAATTGGGCCGGCACGACCGGGGAGATACCTCTCGCTCATATAACCGCCGTAAGGTGACATCTTCAGTGTCACGTTTCATGCAGTTTATGGGTAGCCGGTGGCCCATTGGCGGGGTGGGACGATGACAACGCATTGGCATTATTATACATTAAATATGTGGATGTTCATGGGCGGCGGTAGTCGTAAAAAGGCTCCGATTATTCGTTTGCCCCCTATTCTAAAAAAAAAAAAAAAGATTTGTGTTTGTTGTTTTGATTGAGTAACAGAACCAACAATAATCTTATCGGCATATATCATCATCAGCCGGAGGAATTCCACTGTTGGACAGCATCGCCCAAAAAGTCACGGTCATCATACACAGTCAGGTAAACACGTAAACGTCATTTGCGTTACACAGTCAGATGGACTCTGAATGTACTTGAAACAGAGCAAACTATTTTTAACAATTTTACGCTTTCGAGTTTCGTCGACATTCTGAATCTGTTAGCGTTTCCTGTTTCATTAAAATTAAATTTATTTTCGGTGCGAATTCAAAATTTAAAACTAACGCGCGCTAAACTACGAAATTTAACTAGAGTATCGTTGACCTATTTACAAATGTTTTGTATAGAATGTAAAGTAAACTACTTAAACAAATGCAAACAAACGATAGAAATGCACTGTAGTTTTCTGTTATCGTTTAACTAAAATACAATTTACCTAAATATTGGGCAAATAATCCTTAGCGACTAGTATTATGCAAATTTAAGCCTCACAATAGGCGTTAAAGTTCATACTTGCGCTGTTGATACAACAGCGATACCTATTAATCGTGATTCCAACAAGAATGTGACCTCAAATATTATAAAAGATATTATTTCATATCATGTGTCTTTTAAATATGAAATAAGTTTAATCTTAATAAAAAAGCGAACAGACGATACACTGAAAAGATGAAAATAACTAACCGTTTCTAAAAAGGTTCAACCATCAGCCCAGGCTATGAGATAACAACATAGATAAATATCTGAATGAGTAAACAAAGTAGGCATATAAAACAACACATGTGTGCATATAAAATACGAGGGCCTGCCTCGATTTCTCCAGAATGCCAACTTGATGACCATGAAACCAAATCGTAGTGTCCTTTCAAGCAAAGATGAATTTTTCACACTTATAAACACCCAATAATTCCATGATCAGGTCTGAGATGCAAATGTTCAAATATTAGAAACTTTATAAAAAAGAAAAAAAGCACGTAGCATATATTAGACTTGTCCCTAGTGGTTGTCATACTATTTGGATCATGTTAACGAGAGGATTATGAAGGCGGGAATGTACTAATAAAATGTGAGGGTTGCCCTAGATTTTTGAAGTTACCATCATCAGATCATAATACGCGTGACAATGGAACCATTACCTAAGTATACTTACTGAAAGAAAAAATTTTTTTTGAAAAAAGATCTAGAATCAAAGACCAAAGAATTGCAAACCTCTTCCTTTTTTGTACTGGGATTAAAAAATAAATAAGTAAAAAATTGTCAGAGGCGAGTCAGCAGTAAAAATGCGGGCATTTTTAAAGACTATTGTATCGTCTCTTGTGTTAGGAATTTCATAGACTACCTAAAATGGCTCTAACGATTCCTAAGAATGTGTTTGAAGTTATACTTCTTTTGGCACGTTAGGGAAAAATGATGGAAGTATATTTTTACGATGCGCGCGCATCATGAAAAACCGACACCCTGAAGTAAGCTATAGTCAACAGTTTTTCCGATGTTAGTATCGTTTTCCTTTTTCACAAATGTAGAATAAAGCGAAAGGTATTTTTGTTAAGATTTTTATATTGTCAAGCTAAAGATGTATAAACTCTCTGAATTCATACAGTTTTTATATAAATACACATAGGTAGAGGTAAGTGCTCATAATTGCTACGCTGAGCAGCCGGCGCCACTGCTGCCTGTCGCCGATCCGATTGGTGGTACCGCCATTATTCGTTGCGAGCGCCGTCCGGTGCTCCCGTCTATTTCACTGTCACTATGAAACAGACGGGACACCAAACGACCTGCTCGCTGAAGCATCTTCGTTGTTAAGAGACTAGAGCACTTCGACGACTCTTACCTCACCCTGGGCTTGGATTGAGCATGAGGAACACCCTCATGCTCAACCCCCATACAGCCCGGGATGGATGCGGCCATCCCGGGCGACGACGACTCAATCAATGAATAGAAGTGAAGAAGAAAAAGAATTTATTATTGAATTATATGTTCAGAAATATTCTTTCCTATACGTATATGACGGGGTCGCGCTGGTAAACCTTTACGAGAATTTTCTCGCGCCAATCAACACGAACTGATAGCTCAAACATATATTTTGGCTGAAACCCGGGATTGGGTACCTGCGCGGAATGGATAAAAACCCTTACACGTCCTTGAAGTTGATACGACAAATAAAAGGTGTAAAATTAAGGACTGCAATTCCTCATTTTTCTCGCATTAATCAATCGAGCATAAAAAAGTGTATACAAATATAGGCTTGTTACTAAATCCGAATATTATGCGATTAATACGACCGAGGAGTTGGTAACGTGGCATTTAGTTCCTAAATTAATAAAAAATTAAATGTATTTCCGTTGTTTAGTACCTGTAACACAAGTGTTCACGGTATTTACCACATTACTATGCTAACATGGTGTGATATATCCACAGATATTATTATTACTATTATTAATTAACATCGTAACTAAATATGCCTCGTGGCCTAGTGTTACAGGCACAGACCTGAGCTCCCGGATTCGAATCGGGATTTTTCAAAATCTAGTAACAGTCCGGACTTCAGATTAAGCCAACATTCGGTCGCCTGATTGCTCTCCGGCCGTATCAGGCAATCGTCCCACCTATATATGCATAATCGTGCACTATAATATGTTCTGCACAGGTGGCTCTCTTCCCCACCACGGTTCAAGCCTTGTCGTGCAGTTTGACAGTGAAACTACAAAAATTTAGTTTCCCGGTTTCTGGTTGGAAATAAGTAACATGACGCATTTGTGTGATAAATGAGAGTTTCTTTATAGCATAAGGGGGCACACGAACGTTTGGAGCCTTTTGATGACTACCAACGTCCACGGACATTCGCAAAATTGTGACGCAGATGCGTTGCCCTCCTATCAACCGCCCCCCCTCGGGAGGGGTCCTGCAATGGGCCACCGGCCATTCGCAAACCGCACGAAACGCGACAGCGACGCTTTCACTTTACGGTACTATCAAATGAGCGAGTGGTACTTCCCCGGTCGAGCCGGCCCAAAAAAAAAACTCAGAGGCCTTCAAATTCACCACTCTATTGAAATCAATATTATCAGCCACTAGACATCAGGGATGGGATGGCGTCTGTCCCATTGCATCGTCAGAGAAACGAGCCGGACGAGATACGTTTACGGATCTTGAATACAATTTACCTCCGTTCAAATATACTCTACGTGATCGAAGCAATTCATAGTAATACAGCCAAAGAATAAAAATATTAGATACAAAATGATATCATTGTATACAACCTACAAATGAAAACAGTAAATAGCTTAAACATTTAAAGCTGAAATTGAATTATACATCCAGGCCAATTTTTCATTACCTGTCAGACGCTGCACAAAATTAACTTTGATTTCAATCTCAAATCTCCCACATTTCCCTACAGAAACATCGGTAAAGTCTAGAAAGCGACGGCGCGCACCAACAATTATGAAACATCTTTATCTTCCAAGATTTAATTAAATACAAACAATAATTTCTTGAGGCGTACGCTTAGTCTTAATATTTTATCGCAATCTATTATAAATATATTAAAATTTATTTCGCGCTGTATTCCAGAGGATATTACGAAATGTACATGTAACATTGAATAATTAATATTCAGGAGTTTACACGTAATTAAGTATCATATATTACACATTCAAGTGGTAACACTTATCCTGTTAACAATAAATGCTCTATGAAATTGCTGTGCTCCATCCCGTGTAGAACATCTTGGCCTTCATGCTATGAATCATTAATGACTTTTTGGTTACTGTAGTCTTGAGCCGCAACGCTATAGTTTCGTATCTTTCATGGGAATACGGGGAACCATGGTAGCTGTAAAGCTTTTGAAACGCAGGGCATGTAAAAAACTTAACAAACCGCGATGAAATTAGCAGTAGATTCATTATAATGTGCAACATTTGCGTAAACCTCTGAAATCAGTATCGGCCAGGCCAAATTATATTACTTATGTATGCGATTAAGTACTGTTGATTTATGTCTACTGTATGATTAACATGTTATTTTTAAGACTTCATCAAGCTCTTAGAACTAGATAGCTAAGAACGTACACAATAATTCCTATTCCGTATGTTGGTCGTGGGCTGGTGTCGCTTTTTTTTTTTTTTTTTTTTTTTTTTACCTGAACTTATGCTGTGGAATCGAAGAGAAGCCCAATTCATCTTCATCTATAGCATTCAAAGACTTAGAGTGGATCATGACTAGGTCTTACCACTCGTACCACCATTTAGCTTCTTACGGATAGAACGACTCGCAACAGTCTTATATTCTAATATTACTCAGATTATATATAATACGGTACGGCGTATTTGAGCTAGGCAAATCACAGATCGTACCGGGATTAGTCCCAACTCTAGAGGTGTAATTCAGATTATACGTGCTCGAACATGTGTATTGTTACCTAACTTGACCAGTGTCTACATTGTAGTACGTGTTTCGCATTCGTCCCCATGGAGTGTCGCTGGTGATGACCGGTGATCTCGATACATGGGATATCTAAGAATGAAATAATCTTTCAAGTCAGGGATTAGTGCGTAATTTTCTTTATTCATCGCTTCATTCTTTTGTCAATTTTTTTTCCAGGTTTCTTGTACTTTTCAATTAATGTGTTTATTAACGACTCGGCAATCATACTCCCAGTCTGCAACTTATTTTGCTACTAACATGCATGTTACCATCAGAGACAAGTTGACAGATATATTGTATGAGAGCAAGGAAATAACAGCTAAGGTACAAATCTTGACTACGAAGTTTGCCTTTGTATAGCTGGGACTTGAATTAGGGCTTGTATAATTAGAGGCTTGGCTCGAATATCTGATAAGTCTTTATATTGAATATATCAGGAGTCACCTGGAACACATTGCACATGAGACAGATTTTTATTGGATACTAACTTAATTATTATACCCGTACAACGTCCAGTATATCAGTCTATTCCCTTCTTTCTTTCTCCTTACCAGTGAGCACACTGGTAAGGATCGGTGTACTACCGTTAAACCTCCATGTGCGGACACAAACTCATATCGAAATAAATTACAATCACGCGGTATCTATACCCGTACAACGTCCAGTAGATCAGTCTACTACCAGAAAGAGCACACTGGTAAGGATCGGTGTACTACCGTTAATCCTCCATGTGCGGACACAAACTCATATCGAAATAAATTACAATCACGCGGTATCTATACCCGTACAACGTCCAGTAGATCAGTCTACTCCCAGAATGAGCACACTGGTAAGGATCGGTGTACTACCGTTAATCCTCCATGTGCGGACACAAACACATATCGAAAGAAATTACAAGCTCGAGGGATTGGCCCTCATACAACGTCTAGTAATTCGGCATGCTGTCGGAATGCGTGTATTGGTAAGGATCAGTGTATGGCGGTTTCGCCTCCGTGTTACGACGTACATTCATATTTTTGCAATTATTTTTGCAGTTAATATCATACAAAATCCGTGCATATGTTTGTTTACAATTGTAAGTTTGTCAACTTGTAATGAAACAAGTTTCTATGTTTCTCTGTTTCACTTTCTTTGTTTTAGGTGCTAATTTTAGGTCCCCGCCATGGTCCAAGCCTTTTCGTGGTGGTGGGGCTCAGTAACCAGGGGTGAAGCCAGACATCTTGATTAAAGCCGACTTAACCAACTAGGATACTCTTTGTAGCCCTCCTATAAGAAGAGGGCATTAAAGAACAGGAACAGGAGCCGTTCTTTGTATACCTCATATATGGAGAGGGCACTAAAGAGCAAGAAGGCGATTTTGCGCATGGCACAAGGGACGAGGATGGGAACTTCACCACGTTGTACTGTCCCAAATTTGGTGGGGTTATCCTGTGGATCGGGAAAAAACCCTATGTGGAGTCCCTTGGGGGACCAACTACCCGTCGAGGTGCCCTGGTGACTTGTAGTTCCGAGGCACAACAATTATTATGGCACCGATACCAACCACTCGCGGTGGTTGTTGTGGGCACCCCGCACTATAATATGCCGCGAACCCCACTCGCTAGACCCCACCAGGGGCCGGCAGTAGCGCGTATATGTATTTCCCCGCGTCAACATAAGAAAAGTAAACTAATCTTAGGTTTAGAATACGACTATATTTTATTATTGTTAAACAAAAACATCTGTGAAAAATAATAATAATTATGCCCCAACGTGTTGTAACGTAGGCTGGCACACTGTGTATAGCGGCCTAAATACAAGGAATCCGTGAACTTAATAATAATATGGTACTACCAACTACCCCCTCGATTTCGCTCGTGTACACCACATCCAAAAACGCATCCACAATAGGCAAATTTTACAGAATCCCGTCTTCGTATGCCCTAAAAAGAACCCCAATGTAAAATTGGAAACTTCTAGTACCTAATTTCTGAGATTTTGTGAATAGTGACGTGACCTTTCAGTTTTATACATACGCTAGTGATGAGACCTAAATTAGACACTTATTTTTGTTGGTATTCGTAAAAAAATTCTGTCAAATGTCACAATTCCTATATTACTTGAATTTAGGCATTGTTTGCGTGCCGTAGAGCGTGTGTATAAAAACATTAGAAACGAATGCCTAATCTATTTAAATCTCAGCCTTCTTTCTTCTCACACGTCTTTAGCATATCTTCTCTTCATATAAGCTTCAACAGTACTAAATTTTAAATTACATTCGTATGATTTCTCATTCATACAATTCGTATGATTCGAATTCGTACAATTCTCTAGAAAAGCGATATATTTTTTTCCCTTCACGTATCACAGATATTTGGAACTGATAAGATTCAGTTCACGACATAATTGCATCACAAAAGGATTTAACTCCCAACCAAGCGGGCGACTATAAACATTCGCATTACCAGAAAATATGCAATTTACAACTCTGACTAAACTCATTATGATGAAACATTCCGCTTGCATCACGTTTATGTTCATTTATTTCCTTGTTCCGCCAAGTTCTCCGTACACGTAATAATAGGCGTCGTTCTTCCTGTCATGCCTGGTGAGTATCGGATCATTTTTAATAGAACATTGACATGAGATATATGAGGATCCAAATGTTAAATACATAATAAATATTATGTTACTTGTACGGGCAAACGGACTTCGAGTATCCAAATCAAATATTTTTAAAAGTATAGGAACATGCTAACAGTCTGTGAGCAAGCCTCTATACTTATGGTGACTATTCCTATAGCCATCAGTACGATAATTATGTTATGTTGCCCTCTTTCCCACCACACGTCCCAATGGGCCACCAGAATCTCACAAAGCACATAAGGTAGCTACAAAATGTATAATAAAAGCGGAAGTCTAAAACGATTGTTATATTTCTTAGCCCTTTAACCAATAATTCCGACTAGTTAAGAACATAGAACGTAGAAACTAATCAAGGCTTAAGTAATAACTTGCTATTAAGTCAAGATATACCTATTTTGATTTATTTTTAGTACAAATCAATGTCTGAACATTAAATATTGTTTTGACGTCTATAACATCGATCATTTGAAAAACAAAGATACTGTATAATATAATAACGGCAATTAATGTGCTCCGAAACGAGAGGCTTCGATTATCCGTTTATGTTTTTTTCGCTAAAAAGCTATTTCTTGTTTTAATTAAACAATAGGACAAATTAGTGTCGATGGAAATGAATGTAGTTTATAGCGACACTGGCCGAGCTCACTTACTGAACCGACACAATCATCAAGGAATTTTCAATGGTAACAGTACATAGTTAGTAATGGTAAACATAACACATGTCAATTGATCAAATATATTATTTCATATTTTTTTCCGTTTCAATTTCACCGTATAAAACGCTCATGATATATATATATGACACAAGCATCACCCTGCAGTTTCACCCCCGTATCACCATCGCGTTATGTTATGTAAGCCATATCCTTCCTCGGTAAATGGACTAATCAACACAATAATATTTTTTCGATTCGAACCGGTAGTGCCTGAGATGATAATAGCCAAATTAACAATCTTCGAGCCAAAATGGACGACACTGCCTGTTCTATATTTTTTCTTTATCCATCGTGACTGTCAAATGATTCCTTATCCAACGCGGCAAGGAGCTGTTCCTTGAAGTGATGATAACGAAGCCAGTAATGTATGGTTTGAGTGAAAAATCATGCGGATATCCACAGGTGTCAGTAGTCTTTGATTTTTCGTTTGCAGACAAACAAAAGTAATGACATACCATGATCAGATGGACCGGGCGCTGTTCGAAGGTGGTCCCAAGCGTGTTTGTTGTTTTCGTATATAAGTTAATATTAAATCTTAATACTATAACTAGCAATATATCAAATTTACTATAATACTTATAGTACATACAATAATGACAATTCAATCATATCTTCGATCTTTCAATGTTCCTCCGGTTTTACGTACGCTTCAGTTTCAACGTGGTTTTAACTTGTAGCAGATTAATTTAATATATAATTAAGTGATTTGTAATTTCCATGACGAGGTACAATACCATTAGATATCCCACCAACATTTCGAAGTTCACATTTATTCTATATTTTTTGGCTGTCTATACTTATTACAAAACAGTGCTCCGAAAAGATTACTGTTTGTGTCTGATCAATTTTCTCAAAATCGACTATACTGATTTCCATGTCGTTTTTAAACACGGATAGAGCAATTGCCGAGGAAGGTTTTAGCGTATGATCCGGCCCCTGTTATTCGTGGGCAAAGACGGGGCGGATCACTAGTTTCAACTATAAAAGTTATTACCAATTGGTAAAGAGTTTTGTAACTATGTTTATACATGTAAAACATGCAATAATGTTGTGTAACAGTTTACGCAAATCGTTTATACAACTTGGCATAAGAAGGTATACTGCTTGTATGTTCTTAATGCTCATTTCTTATATATGAACAAAAATCTAAAAAAGTGATGTTTTTTTCCGTCATCCCTCTGACAGTTTGGGGTATCATTGGATAGGTTCTATACAATTTAAAAAAAATATTGGGGGTATGGCAAGGCCGTTTATCGATATAGTAAACCGTCCGTGACTTATCAGACTTTAAAGTACCAATGCTATTTTTAATCAAGTTGCACAATATGTTCAATACAGGCCTATTTCAACGAACACCAAGACGGCAGATATCCTGCTACTCGGATCCATCCCGGAGGGAGACCGCCTTCCCATTTGGTGAACGGTCGACCAACACTTCGTTTTCCTAAACGCGACCTCCACTCCAGAACCGTAGTGACCCATCTGCCATTTGATCTTCTGAGTGTGTGACGAGCCCATTGCACGGCCTACGGCCACGGCACGGTAGTATCTACCTGTATGTAACTAAGTTAAAACTATCACACTTTAGTTAGTTATACTAGTTAACGAGTATTAGTCGATCGTTTTTATTTTACTTCTAACTTATCTACATCAACAAGAAGCAGTAAAGATTCGCGCGAGTTTCTAATGCAATTCAATATCCAGAAAGCAAATGTCATGTTGCGTCAAACTAGGGATTACACAAGTGTCAAATTAAATTGTGACTCGACAGCCCTGGGACGGTCGGATGTGCAGGTAGCCACTCACACATCGACACACGGTTCATTGTGTAAATAAAAATGCACCAGTAGCGGGCCTGTACATTAATATGGCGGCTACAACAGTAAAAACTAGTCCCACTCTTGGAGTTATGAAGTGAAAACTTACAAGTGTCTTTCTTGCCAGACGTTCGCAAAGTATAATTTCATATTGTACTTGTACTGGAATATATAATCAATAATTTTGGTGATTTGAGATTAATATCGTTTGGTACATATAATTATCTTCCTAAGTTATTTGTATATGTATATGGCATCCCTGGGGAAAGTATTATTATCTTACCTAAAATTATTTCTGTACTCAATACGGAAGAATTCTTAATTTTATAATGTAGAGGGACACACGACCCATAGTAGCCGACATCCATTAACATCTGCACAGTTAATAGTTATACGGACGCATTGTGCGCCTTCATCCCATCCTCCCAATGGGCAACCGGTTACTCACAAACTGCATGAAACGCAATAACATCACTTGGTATGTGATGACTTTGAGCCGCTACCTCAGAAATAAAGCTGGATAATCTTTATAAATCATGTGTAATAGCGATATATATATATATATATATATATATATATATGAGCTATGTAAAGTTTCAATAAAACCCATTCAGTAGTTTCTACGTGAATATGCGTGCGTTTATATTCTTATTACGTTGGAGCTTTGCCAATGAAAATAATACCAAATGTAAAAAAAACAAATCTACATTGATACAAATATCGTGTTTAACAAATAGAAGTTTCAATAAAAATAACATTGATTTTTATTACATGAAGCAAATTACATGAGAGCAGCAAAAAAATTTAATAAGTAAAAATCAACAACAATTAATATTTTTATTTCCACAGTAAAAAGTACATAAAAAAATAATGGCCAGAAGCATTATTTCTAAGTGAATTTGCGTCTGTTTTCCCTAAAGTTCTTTTTATTATAAGCATTAAAGCTATGCCGAGTGTGGACTGTTAAATGACCTCGTTAGCATTTGTGCCGATGATTTGTCTATTGGCTTTAAAATTGTTTTTTTTGTTTTCCATGTACGAACTGCCTCCAGTTCTGGGTGTGAGAGACTTACCTTGTCTTGAATATGTCATATCCGTGACTGGTCAATCACTCTTAAGTGATCGGACTCATCCGAAAAGGGGCGCCTCCTCCTAGATCAGCCTCCTTCGATTTTGGTGTGTAAAATGGTGACCCCATTCGTGCCTGAGCCAGTTTGCAACCAGACTCCGGTTCGCATCCTGACTTCTGCTCCCAATTTAAGTTTCATTACACTATTATTAATGATGAAAATTCGTTAGCTGGAGCAAATATTTAATAAATGTTACCTACGTGATTATTGTAGAAAATAAAATTACTTATTCAGAGACTGACTGACTGATCCACACACAGCACGAAATAAAACTCAAATTGGCATAGATGCAAGCTATATGACCAAGGCTCTATAAATAGATTTTGAGAAAAATATGCCTAATGAATTGTTTTAGGGGTTGTAATATTATTCCTCGGGTTAAAATAAACGGCGTAGCAAGTATAACACATACTCTGGTCCGTATGCAAAAACTTGTTGGCATTCCTAAACCATGAACGTGATGCATAAAAAACTTCCTGTCGTCCTTGGCATAAACTCGCATTTTGATCTTAATATTCAAATGACGCATCCCAATTTTAAATTATGTAAAACCATACTCTTTCCCTTTGTCATTAGATTTAATTTCTCTTGTGTGTGTAATTTCTTCTGTTTTTGTTTTAGAGTATCTCAAGTAACAACTTAATCTTGGCTATCATTTTTAAAACTGATTTTATCTCGGTGTTTTGCGTTATGATTTTATTTGTAAGTCACCTTATGAGACTTTTCAATTGCTTTGTCTGGATCTGATATGTTTTGGCATCATCGTCGAGATCCATCATATACTGAACAACTCATGTTACGCTGAATTAATAAATTAAACTGAATCCGCTACAGCTCGATGATCTCTATTTCAAACTCGCTCTTGTTTTAATTTTATTTGAAAGCCCTCCAAGAATTACTTCAAGAGAATCGCATAAAAAACGATTATTACTCTAAAATATTATCTATGGCACGTGGTTATGTCTATATTTCACTTCACTAATGATAGAATAGTTAATAATAAAGTTTCTAAGTCATGGCACTACTGTTATTAATATTGATAAAAATTTTGTAAAATATATGGTGATGTTAACACTTCACTGGCAGACGGACTTTGAGCCAGACTTTCTATATTTATCTTTATAATTTCGTCATGTCAGTCTCTCCGTCCGTATGTGACAGACGTTATTGAAACGATGTGTGTGTAATTTGGATAATAGGAATGATGTAGTATGACTTTGAAACATAAAACTATCAAGGGTTGCTCCATACCATTTTAGGATGAAGTAGTGTCATGCATGGTGCATGACACTATATTCTCCTATGCCACGGAATTGGGCCCGCATGACCGGGGAAGGACCTCGCGCGCACTTGATACCGGTGTAAAGTGACAAGGTTGCTATCGCGTTCCGCGCGGTTTGTACGTAGCCGGTGGCCCATTGGGAAGAGGGACAACAGAAGGGCAACGCAGCTGCGTAACAATCATACGAATGTCCTTGGGCGTCGGTAGTCATCAAAAGGCTGCGATTGCTCGTTTGCTACCTCATGGTATAATAAAATACTTATAACTTTGAAATGTTTTTTTTTTTTCGAGAAAACATAGTAATTTGAGGTGCTTTTAGTTGGTATGGTTCCTGCTAATAATTTTTGATATATTCGTTTCTTAAGTGACAAAAGTGTGCACTGTATACATGTAAATGGAGGAAAAAAAGATCTGGGTATAGCCATAGGGGGAGATAGGTGTCCCTCCTCTGCTTATTTTTAATAACTGCCGGGAGGAAAATTGTGAAACAAAAATGGAATTCAATAAAACTTCAAACGAAAATTAATTTGAACAAAATCGATTTCGTAGCTTATGTTTTTGATTCCTTGCTGCGGAACTGTTCATAGGCGAGTTCGTCTCGCTTTTGGCCGGTTTTTAATATCAGTAAGCGTTCGGCAAATAGAACCGAAACATAATCAAAGGTATTGCCGTGCAAAAAGTACACCAATGCGTTTGTACAACGAAATGAAAAACAAAAAGAAACGGGAATGCGACCATAGGATATGGATGCGTTGCCGACAATAACCTGATTGCCAAAACAAACTGTCCAAAACGCGACAAACTTCATTTACAAGCGAGCAAATTTAGGGGCTCTTTAAGCCAAGGGATCCAAATATCTCTATAGCTATCAGACTATTAGCATTCACTTTTCAACAGCAAATAATTAAAATAACAATAAAATTCGTTTATTTGATATATTTGTAATTACAATAATACTAATGTGAGAATACGACATTTAATATTCAGCAGGGCGACCACCTTATCACCATGATAGACTAAAAATAAACAGGATTCTATACATTACCTTACAGTGTATGTCCCGAACCTACTAGGACTAGCTATTTAGCTAACCAAAACATTTGGTATTACTATTATACATGAACAATAATTATTTTAGGACAGCCGTACAGCAATTATTTGGATATAAACCTATTATAAATTGAACTAACTATTAATTGATAGGTATTTACAATTCCACTATACGAATAGTTAATAATTATTAATTAAAATACAATATTAACGAGGATTCGGAAGTGATGTCAGTGCTGATGTTCGTAATGGTGTGTGGTCTCTGACTTTTGTATAACGGATCCATGTACAACAACTCACACAATGACAAATTTAATACAATAACAAAAATAAATAAATTACTATCTAGTGCACATGAGACGTCCATCCATTTTTTTTAGATTATATTAGTAATATCAAAAAATGAAAGTTTACTCTAAGCATAAATTTAACTTAAATGGACACGGGCAAAAGTAACTAAGCACACTGAGTGGTATCCATAAAATGTATGTTGCGGTTCTTTAGTGTATAGGGGGAAAACGAGAAATTGAAGCCTTTTTATGACGACCGACTGCCTTGAATATCCGCATAATTACTATGCCGATTTTCTGCCGGTCTTCTTTACTTCTCTACTCCAATGGTACTTTACACCGCGCCGGTATCATGGTAGTGAAACAAATTGGGCCGGTCGTGCTGATCCAGTTTCGTTGCAATGCAGCTTAGCACTACCTTTTTTTTAAAGTATATGGGAACAAACGAGGAATCAGTGCCTTTCAACAACCAACGACGCCCATGAACATCAGCATAATAATGTTGACCTTCTTTCTCACCTCCTCCCAATGGGCGACTCTTGATAGACACACAATGTTGAGTTTCCGTTTTATAGTAATGATTAGATACCAGACATACCATTGTTTACTCCAGTGCGTGTTGTGGTGCGACCCTATCAGCCTGGTATCCATACCAGCGAGGCTGTCCATCGCCAATATGGACCTGAGTCGCAACGTGCCGGAGAAGAGGGTCGACGCAGCGCCGCTGTACAGCAGCGTGGCTCTGCACTGCAAGGAGCCCATATCGGATCCTCCAGTTGTACTGAGCTGGTGTAAGGAAGAGAAGGTACAATTCTTCTTTATAGAATTTGATGTTAATTGAAAGTAAAATTACTTTTGATGACGCAAGGTCCACATATATCCACACATTTGAGTTATAACAGAAGGCATTGCCTCTTTTATACAATTATATTATTAAATTGCCGTATTATATTACGGCTAGCAGTTTTGAGAAACATGATCGTTTTGTATTGCGGTGATCCAACGATTGGGCGTCCCAATCTGATTGCGACATATACACAATTTCATACCGGCATTACTTGTGCTGGAGGCCTTCTTGATAGTTATTGGCGACATAAGTGCCAAAATAAGAGCTTACGAAGATTTACTATGTTCCATCTTTGTTCATTAGTCCATACGAAACGCGGCAGTAATACCACACAACATCGGTATATGGACCGTACGTTTTAACCATCGCGCCACATAGTGGCTGAAACGTTCACTTTTCCAGTCCTAATGTTAATTTACTAACTAGCAAATAGAAAACATGCCAACGCCCATGAACATCCACATTATATTACTATGCCGTTACATTTTCAATATATACCTAATTTTACCTAGGAACAATCTTTCTATTAGTAAAAGAAATATTAAAATTGGTAAATTCATAGGTTAATTCCTTCAGACATACGAACTCTAAAACTTATTTGGTTTATAATATGACCATAGATTAAATTGAAACATTTTTAACGACAGTAATTTTTTTGAAATAAATTTCTTAAGGAGTTTGGCATCAAAATATGAAAGTTGTTTTACAAGTGATTTTTTTTGGCTCGTTGAGTATTTACAAGTCTTCATTTCAAGTGATACTCCCGGAGTACTTGTTGCTCAGCTAACACATGTTGCACTACACAGCTATGTTGGCGTACCTCAACGTAGTGCTTAGCTTCGGTGGCCTTACTGTACACCGTATTTGTTACGAATGCAACTGTGGCTGTTAATGGGCGACGATTATGCTTAAGTAAAAAGGCCAGTGTAGAATAAATCGACAGATTAATATCAGATGAATTACATTGTTTCCATATCTTTATGTAGGCGCTACTGCAAAATTACGTATGTCGCTACGTCATGTCGGTACACATAGGCGTTCATATGCTAAAACAACATATGATATAATCTTTACTTTCACTTGCAATTTGATATTGTGCTTAATCCTCAATGGCCGCTATAATTATACCGGCGCCACAGCTACTGTGGGCGAACCTAGAGTTTCAGGGAACCTAGGGTTTATGTCGGGGCCCTGAGGGAGCTATCTGACTAAACCAATTCTGATAATTTACTCCGCAGGTGCAGTACAAAGAAGTGTCTAATAACAGAAACGCGCAGTGGCATACGGCCAACAACGATATCCCATCCTACATACACTCCTCCAGATAGACGGGCTCACGGCCGACCAGTATTACAAGTGAATATATCTAACACCAGCCGCGCGAAGTGCCGTACAGCCAACAACGTTATCACATCCCACATACACTCGTCAAGATAGACGGGCTCACGGCCGACCAGTATTACAAGTGAGTATATCTAACACCAGCCACGCGAAGTGGCGTACGGCCAACAACGATATCGCATCCTACATACACTACACCAGATAGACGGGCTCACGGCCGACCAGTATTATAAGTGAATATATCTAACACCAGCCACGCGAAGTGGTGTACAGCCAACAACGATATCGCATCCTCCATACACTCCTCCAGATAGACGGGCTCACGGCCGACCGGTAATACAAGTGAGTATACCGAACACCAGCCACGTGCAGTGGCATATGGCCAACAACGATATCGCATCCTACATACACTCCTCCAGATAGACGGGCTCACGGCCGACCAGTATTATAAGTGAGTATACTTAACACTAGCCACGCGAAGTGGCGTACAGCCAACAACGATATCGCATCCTTCATACACTCCTCCAGATAGACGAGCTCACGGCCGACCGGTAATACAAGTGAGTATATCGAACACCAGCCACGTGCAGTGGCATATGGCCAACAACGATATCGCATCCTACATACACTCCTCCAGATAGACGGGCTCACGGCCGACCAGTATTATAAGTGAATATATCTAACACTAGCCCCGCGAAGTGGCGTACAGCCAACAACGATATCGCATCCTCCATACACTCCTCCAGATAGACGGCCTCACGGCCTACCGGTAATACAAGTGAGTATATCGAACACCAGCCACGTGCAGTGGCATATGGCCAACAACGATATCGCATCCTACATACACTCCTCCAGATAGACGGGCTCACGGCCGACCAGTATTATAAGTGAATATATCTAACACCAGCCCCGCGAAGTGGCGTACAGCCAACAACGATATCGCATCCTCCATACACTCCTCCAGATAGACGGGCTCACGGCCTACCGGTAATACAAGTGAGTATATCGAACACCAGCCACGTGCAGTGGCATATGGCCAACAATGATATCGCATCCTACATACACTTCTCCAGATAGACGGGCTCACGGCCGACCAGTATTATAAGTGAGTATATCTAACACTAGCCACGCGGAGTGGCGTACAGCCAACAACGATATCGCATCCTTCATACACTCCTCCAGATAGACGGGCTCACGGCCGACCGGTAATACAAGTGAGTATATCAAACACCAGCCACGTGCAGTGGCATATGGCCAAAAACGATATCGCATCCTACATACACTGCTCCAGATAGACGGGCTCACGGCCGACCAGTATAACAAGTGAGCATATCTAACACCAGCCACGCGAAGTGGTGTACAGCCAACAACGATATCGCATCCTCCATACACTCCTCCAGATAGACGGGCTCACGGCCGACCGGTACTACAAGTGCGTATATCTAACACCAGCTACGTGCAGTAGCATATGGCTAACAATGATATCGCCTTCTACATATACACATTTCAGATAGATTAGTTCTGTGTAGACAACACACAAATAAAAATTGCAACTTATGTTTTTTTGTGAAAGGTTGCACAACTTACTTTCGAAACTTGAAATTAACCAAACAAACTTTCGTCGTCGTCAAGTCGGCAACAATATTGTATATTTAAGTGACAAACGATGCGCCTTACTTTGCAAACTGTGATTACTGAGACAAATTAATGGCTTTTAGCTTATATTTACAAATAACGGTTCTTTAATTGATCTGTCAACGCATCGTCCAATGGATTGAAATAAACGTCTTGATACGCTCTCACGCTCCATTCTGAACATTACTCTGAACCGTACGTTACCATGACGACATAGTTTTTCGTCCATGCAGCCAGCGTTATTTACAAGACGTTAAGTCAATACAAATGTAAATTTTGTGTAACATTTTTTTATGTTTATTAAAGTCGATTTCTTATGCTATTTATTGTCTACAATTCCATTATAAAAATTCTTCACATAGACTACTACTGTACAACTTAAAATACCAAACAAATAAAAAATACTACAATATTATAATAATACCTAAAACAAAATGTTGATTTCACCTGCAATTCAAATGTTGAATTCCCAATGATAAGGCGCTGCCGAGGTTCGTGATTCCGTGGTATTCATGCGAACACACCACCGTATCAGTAACATTACAACAATGTGTCAGGTTCCGTACATCGGTGTAATCGAACCAGGACAACAAGCTGGGCCGCTGCAGCAACAAGTTCTATCTGCAGCGCGAGAGCTCCTCGCGCCCGCGGAGTCCGGTCCTGGACACCGTGACTGCGCTCTCTCCGCACACGGTCAGTATATTGAATACTCGATTGACACACAACTAGGGACATCTTTTTTTCATTTAACCAAAGGGATACAAAATACCATTAAAGTATCATACATTTTTAAGTGAATAGATGTATTTTTAAACAAAACGATACACCAGTAGTTAAGTTTGAACGTTGTTCTGCCAGTCACATATTTCTGCCACAAAGTGGTCCAGTGAGGGTGGCGTGGAGGTGGAGGGTTTCTACGTGTACTTCCTCGCGGTCTCGTCCACGGGCCACTAGGAGCATGTGACGGTGGGTGACGGCGCCAGGATCATGGTGCTGGAACATCTCACGTCCGAGACATTCTCCGAGCTGAAGATACAAGCGTACACGGCGCAGGTGTCGTCTGATTTCAGTAGTATCAAGGTAACAATATTTTGACTTGTAAAAGGTAGTGCGTCATTGGCGTCGTTGTCTGTAAGCTATAGAAAATGATCAAGAGCGTACGTGTGTCTATGCATTTGCGGACGTGCGTACAATATAAATATGATTTCTACTAAAAAAATGTAATTGAATGAATTTATTTATTTTTCATGATTGAAACTATGCGAGTTCTGCAGTTATGTAGCATAAAGTAAGTAATTTATGGTATGTAATTGCAGAACGGATTTGTCCTTCTTATTTTAATGTTGACTAAGTATATAAGAATTAGACATGTTAAGAAAAAAGGCTCCGAATGTTTTCTATTTTTATGTGGTCGATTTTCACTTAAATCGCACAAACACCACGTATAAAAATCTGTTCGGTCCACCCATGGGTAGGGCGATTCCCGAGAATATTTTTAGTGCATAATTTTCTTTCAATTTATTACGGGCGAAGGCGGGGCGGATTGCTAGGTATATGTAATGCTATAACGGCTTATCGTTAGTTAGCTTCTCAGTAGTTTTATGGCGGGAAATTCTACATATTTTAACGCTTCAGAAAATAGCTCGGTCGAAGAACTATGCGATAGGGTTAAGGGTGGTAAGTTTACCATAACGAAGCACGTTCGGTTACTGCCCACCGTATGGTCGAGTGGTAGCAGTGGTATATCAAATCACAGATCACCACAGAGATATTGTCATAGGCATGCACCGCATGATACTTGTAAGCGGGAGAATGAGACAAACTCCAATATTTGCTTTTCATGACCCATCCTTGTTTCTGTTACAAAGTTTCTGCAGAAATTGCACTTCATAACATTGCCACACGTTGACACTATAATCCGATATGGAAATGTTAAAACTTTTGCTTTTGTTGAGAGATACGAAAATGTCACAGTTAAAATGTCTCCCCGCGTATTCTGCGCTCACTACAGAGCGTCGTGCCGCGCGAAGCGTCTTCACACTGAAACTCGAACGACTCCAGTTCCGCCAGTTCTTGTCTAAATGTTCATCTAAATGTTAAAGCTTGCGAATGCATTAGTTTTCTATAATACTAGCCGTGGCCCGCTAAGAATACGTGTATTATCCTTCTGCTCAAGATCTGTACAATAAAAGAAGATGTACGTTAATTAAACGTATTTCATATTTCGGTTCGACTCCGTAAACAGAGATGCGAAACGATTGAATGTATAAGCTACAGAAATTGGGTAATAAACATAGAGACGAACGAAAGAGTATCGATAAACGGCCGATCGAAACGAACACCAAATAATAAACGTGTTGTGAATCATTTTTTTATTCGATCAGACTTGTTTGGTTTACTGAGTTAAATTTTAGAGGTTACTAATTCAATTATCGAATTTCTGCTTAATGTATTAATTTGAATAAAGTTCATTTTTTTAGCATTGATTTAAAGATGTGTAAGCTCTTGAAAATTATAATTCAAACATGTTAAGCGACTTAAAATTATGCGACATATAACTATGATACAGCTACACTATAGACGGAGTTTGTAAAACGGGGTTGTCTACAGTACTGAAACAAGCGGAGGTCACTTATTGCTACTTTATACATAACCAACTTAACCATTGTTAATACTCAGTTAGATTACTCGTATTTTGAGTTTAATTTTTGTATTTTATGCGTATTTTTATAGGTATTTTGTATTCAATAGGTAGGGGTGCCGCGTGCAATGACTTAAACAGTACAATTTGGTGGTTTTAAATAGGCGACCTTGTCGATGTGTCGGCCACAACAAGTCTTGAACTATGCTGAAGAGGGAGAGGGACCGACACGATTATGGTATTCTATTCTAAATGTACAGGTCAATTACAGTTGCAATACGGCATGCTACTATCTTTCGCTCCAATGATATGGACATTACAGCTACACCTACTCGGTGACCGAATGGCTTACCAAGGAGAATTGACGAAGAAGAAGTCTACAAGCAACGCCTTACACTAGCTAAGTTCTTTAAAAGTGACAGCAACAGTGAAAATACTTTAAATGTTCCCAAGTTATCATAACAATAACAATGCACATATACTTGGATATCGTGACCAATAGAAAACGAGCAGTGTAAAATGTTATTACAGTAGAAAATATCGTTTCAATTGGTTATGTTTCTGTTACAACAATTGCGTCTGGTGCAGATACAAAATAATTGTTTTATAAACAATTCCCACTGAACTAATTGGAACTCTAAATGGATATAAATACAGTTCTGTATATGTGCATCCGTCAGCATCATCAGTCTTTATATTCTTTGACTAGCATCACCCCGCGATTCTGATTTTAAGGAAATTGACCACATACAGGCAGACAGATTTTGACGACTTTTTTTATAATAAGTATATATCTACATATAATAAAGAAACTTCAATAGTGCACGTGCAGTAGAGTATTGATGCTCAGGAGACAAAATATTTTTCCTATTTGTATTTAACTTTGTCAACGTCATTTGCAATGCGAAACAAAAAATATCTTGAAATGGGATGAATAAAGCTTTCCTCGCTTTTCCTGTCCTGTCCGACGTGAGAAAGGGCTTTGTGGTGTGTGAAGTTCGGCCACTGTATTCGGACAACCTGCACGTGAATCTTCAAGACCGTCATGTCTGATTTCAAACTGTAGACCCGTGCACTATAGTCTATCCTTCAAAACGCGATCTACGCAGTTATAACACTTACACTAAATAAAAAGGTATATTATAAAAAGAAAACCTAGTAAAAGTATTTATATGCTGACAAATAAGAAAAATTTAGAAAAAAGAAGATTATAAGAAAGCTAGTAGATTGTATTTAGCTCAATTTTTACCGTGGCCCGGTATATGATACCTTCGCTTTAAACAAAGCTTTTACAGGTCGTTACCGAGAGCTTACTAACGCCCGGCGTGGTACAGTTCGTTTGTAGAAACTTCAGAAGAAAGCTGGTTGTGGCTAAAACCTTTAATCACGTCAGCGAAATTCTAGTGACGCGTTTCTTATTTATAAAGTAGGACGGCAAACGAGCAATCGGAGCCTTTTGATGAGTACCGACACACATAGATATCCGCATTATTGTAATGCAGATATTTTTTTGCCTCCTTTCCTTCTTCCCTCCAATAGACCACCGGCTACTCACAAACCGCTCGAAATGCGACGGCTGTCATTTTACAGCGGTGTCGTGTCACAAAGAACCGCCCCGGTTGTGTATGCCCATTCAGACTGCAAATAAGCATGGCACTACCTAGTCACAGTTTCTGCTTGTCTGATAGCTTAATGAGTTAGTTAACCTGGAGTTTGATAATACTTGCGTATTACCGAATGGCAAAATAATAATATTTTTGATTGAAAAATAAAACATCTTATCACCTTCTAGAATGTGACTTCCAACGCCTTTATCGACTTCCTTCGCCCAGTCTACAGTTGGGCCTCACTAACCGCCAAACGAATAATAAAGCAATCATCTCACTAGTTATACAAGAGAGGTATTTTCCGATCGTTATACGAGAGAGGTATTTTCGGATCGTTATACGAGATAGGTTTTTTCGCTTGCGATACATGAATCCCGCCACTAATTACTAAAGATCGACGTAATCTCGCCTATGTTAATCAAGAATTTAAGTTTGTTTCACAAAGCTTTAAGCGTATCATAATATTTTTGCAGTTGGCGGCTATGAGGCGACTGAACTATTTATAACTAAAGTGACCATGTTGGTTTAAGACCTTTTTATTTTACATTATAACGAGTATTTTTCACTCTACGGATGCCATTGAAAATCCGCTCAATTATTATGCCGACGCGTTGTCCTCCTTTCTTTTTTCCCATCTACCAGCTACTCACCCACGAAACGAAACGTAATCACCATTATCATGTGAGCGAGAGGTCAAGCCGACCCAATTACGTTGAAATGTACCTCCTACTAAAACTCTCACCTGTCTTTGGGTTCTGTACCCAAAGGATAAAACGAGATCCTATTAATAAACACTTTGTTGTTCGTCTGTGCGTCATTCACCAGGCCGTATAACATCAATCGTCGTAGCTTCACTAGAAAAAAAAAACAAAAATACAAAAATGACCATTAGTTACAAACTTGTAATATGTGCAGTTCGTTTCATACAAATGTGTACAGGCGACTGCAAATATAAGTTTGTCAAGTTTTTATTCTTCGCCTCGATGGCACAAGACATTTTTATGTTATAATGTTGATTTTACATGAATTTGTTTATGTATATGTACCCGCTCCTGTCGCTAGCTCTGTACTTCGCCTTTGGCGCCTGCGCTCATGCGTTCATTGACCGGGCAGAGCAACATGTTTGTCAACTTATATGTGTCATAAGCCTATCTAGCCGTATCTCTTTTAGGCTCGGTTTTAGGCTCGCTTGGCTCTTTTTTATAGTATATAAACGAGCAATCGGAGCGTTTTTACAACTACCGACGCACATAAACATCAGTACAATCACCGTGCTGATACGTTGGCCTACTTTGCACTTCCCCCCAATGACCAACTGGCTACTCACAAATCGCACGAAACGCGATGCCGACGATATCTATTTACAGCGGTATCGTGTGAGCGAGAGATACCTCCCCGGTCGTGCCGGCCCAATTCCGCTGCAGTGCAGCATTACACTACCTCTTACTATAAACGTGTTGCCTAAAGGTCGGGTAATCTAAGTACTCGGCAACGACTATATTCTAAAAAAAACATTTATTTGAATATTTCAACAGAGCTACAGCTTATTCTGTTACAAAAGTGATAATGGTGTTAATTAAAAACATACATTACTCTTATTATTCTAAAATCCTACGACTACAGATTAACTAGGACAGCTAATGGTATTTAGTAATATTCGTATTAATTATATTAAGTAAGATTGCTGTCAAAGGAAATCTGGCCAAGGTCGCACTGGTCAAGTGTGAAATCTATCACACTTGACTAGTGCGACTTGCTTACCTTTTTTGCTACCCTTACTTTATAGAATACAGGACATTGTTGTATCCACAAAATTTTTGGAACTGGGATACGAAATCGAGAGGGGACGGCCCGTTTATAAAAGGGACGCGTGGCCACTTTATATTAAGTTTTGTACGTTGTTACAGAAGAGAAAGGGTCGGCGCCCGAGAGCGGCGACAACAACGGCTACATTCCGGCCAAAGTGCCCACACCATAACAGCCAATCCCATGCACGCCGAGGTATGACCTAACGATCGTTTTTATACACAAAAGTAGCGATGTATAAGGTGTATAACAACATGTGACAAACCTATAGGCTACTGCACTCTTTTTTAACTTTTTTTTACGCAGGGAAACGCATTTACGCGCCTTTACCAATCCTGGGTGGGGTTTAGTGGTGTGTGGGACTCGCGGCACATGATTCTGCCGCATACCCACAAAATCCACAGTGAGTGCCATCAGTGCCCCCCTTGGTAAGGTGCCCCTGAGCAACAATCATCAGGTCACCTCGACGGCTAGTCAGCCCCTTAAGGTACCAACTCCACCTCCACAGATGGGGTTGCCCAGCACTACAGGGCAACCCCACCGACTTTGGGACAGTGCAATGGGGTGAGGTTCCCATTCTCGGCCCTCGCCCCGTGCGTAAAAGCGCCACCTCCTGTTGCTCTTTTGTCCCCTCTTCTTATAAGAGGGGTACCGAGAGCGATTCCTCCTACTGATCTTTAGCAACTTTTTCTCTTCACTTTATTAACTGCACAAGACTGCACAAGATACAACTCACTTGCCCGTTTTGTTGAAAGAAGTCCGATGAACCGTTATGGCAAATAGCATCGCAACAGAACTAGTAAGTTTCACGCCCATCATCTTAGTATCCATAAATCCCTCTGCATCTTCTAGCACACCTACAACAGGGAGTATTCCGAAGGGTCGTTATTACTCTAAGTTTCACCGTCACCAACTTGATGTCCTAAAGTCCACACTGAGTTTCAGGTGCACTTTCCTACCGCGTACATTATCGCTGGAACTAGCTGCCTGCTGGAACCTTTTGTATTTCCGAACCGATACTACCTGGGTTTCTTGAAGAAAAGGGCCTACTCCTATCTTCAAAGGCCGCATCGTATTTGCAGAACTTCCGGTTCTGAGGGTGTCTATGGGTGGCAGTCGTGACTTACCACCTGCCCGTTTGCCCCTTACATAATTCAACAGTTACTGTGTGGTTTATACGCCACATCTTACTGCCTCCGTCGGGTCTACAAGAAAAGAATATACTTATTCCATAAAGGCTGGCAACGGCGTCTGCAAGACGCCTATTCTTTGGAATGACTATGGGCGAAGAACGGACCTACCCGACAATACGTATAGTGGCGACCAGTACCGAGGAAATGAGTCAAAAAAATACTTGTAGAAAATATTTGGAATATTGATGTGATAAAAATAACAATGGCTTAGTTTTAAAATTGCGGCTCACGCCATTATGTCAAAAAGTGCGACGATTTTACACGTTTTAAACACCACCTATCGTTGCACTACGCTTCCTATAATTGTGTAATTAGTTAAATCAATAAAGAGCACGATTTTCAATGTTGCAAGTGAATTTACCACTAACATGTGCATTATTAACATTTTCTTTCATTGATGTGATCTCTCTATACTTCGTGCATGTGATATTTTAAACGTTGCGTACGCCTTGGTACATTGACATTTGCGAAACGCCAATAATTTTATGATAACATGGCACTTTTGACTAAGTACTTGTACTAGTGAAAATACCGTAAATTTGCTTTGTAAATTTGTATAACCAGGATTTGAAATTTATATTTTTTGCACGAATAAATTATGGTACAGTACCTGTGACTAATGCTTACACAAAACATACAATAGATATGCTTTCATGACCATCAGGATGAATATATGTAATTTTAATTTACATGTGTTTCCGCTGGTACTAAGAGATTCTTACGGAAGTATTATTAAAGTGTAGCCTAAAATAATTCAGAAATAAAACGATGCAATCTACTGTATCATTTTACTCTGTCGCTACATAATCTACAAGCTCTTTTGACGAAAGAACGTTTAACATTAAAGGTACAACGTAGCTGCGGTAATTATTCCTGTAGCCTTGCGATTGTGATAAGTCGCCGTATTTAGATCTCGTATGGAGGACAACACAAAATGGTATTTTTAATATTTAGAATATCCGCGGATAATATCATGATATGTTTCTACTCTACTAATCACTAAGCCTTTATTTGTGTTGAAGGTAACATACAATTACTATTTATTTATACGCCTTGCGTTCTCAATTCAAATGGCACCAATATTTTCATATTCGATTTAAAAAGATTTTTAATTAAAAAATAGACACTAATTCTATGGAAAAATGGAATTATAATATATATAGGTATATTCTTCTCACAAATCATGAAAATATTTAATCAATCTAATAAAAAATCAAGTCAAAACTGACAAGCAAATAATGTAAATATAAAAAGGATAGCAAATTAATAATTTTAATAAAGGGGCCATTTTATAAAATTTGTTCACGAGTGAACGAAATATATTGCGACACATTAAATTCCATCCCCCATTTTGCCTCTATTCGGCTTTCCGTCGATTTGATCCAAAATCCGAAACTACTTCAGGTAGTAATAAAATGTAAATATATTTTTTTGTGATTCGTGGAGTATAGGTGGTACCTATGTATTATATATAGTTATCCCTAAGACTAATGTGACAAGACTTACTTAGATATCAAATATTGAAGATTTAACTTGATTTATTAGTTTATAAAGACATTATACTAATAAGATGTATAAAAACTTAATAGTTCATAGTGTGTCATAGCATAACGCTAAATGCAAGTAAAATTTTTAGATAGCTCAATGAATACTTATGTTTGTCAGCGTAATTTATAACCACTGTCGTTTTTATTCCACAGTAGGATATGGATCTGTATTTAATTATATAAAGCTTTGAAAAATGTGAAGTGATGCTACATTTATTACTATTTTAAAACGTTAACGAAGAATTGATCATGCATCTCTATATTATTATATAACATAAATATTCTTATAAAGATTAGCAGTGGTGTAAATATTCTATCCGCCGACGCTCACAGTTTAATGAGTTAAGATCCAATTCCCAACGATCATATTGCTGTATTTTAACGATTACACAACACTTTAAATAATAGATTTTGCATCAAAGTAAAAATATTCGATAAGGGATTCGAACACACAAAATTAATGTCACTCATATTTAAAAAAAGAATCATACTCAATCGAATCAAGTTTCAACTGCAATTTGCAACTCGGCAACAATATCTGTGCATCTTTCTGGATTGCGTATTATGTTCGAAAGTGGAAGATAGCGCCATTTTAAGTGCATTCTTATTAGAACAGAATGCTTTTACTTAATTAAGATATGACATTAATGTTTCAATGATAAACAAATAAAGGTGTATTTCTAAAAATGGATTATGTAAAGTGTGAACATTAAAATTGTTTCATAGATAAATAAATGATTTTGTATAGCTAGTAAGCATAGGGCACTTGTAAACTAGTTCTGCAAATGTGTTTTGTTTTCAATGCCTTGAAACTTCACACTTCAGTCGGTCTACAATAATTGATAGAGATGGCTTATAATTTCAATTTAATTTTACTTTTCCTATTAATTAAGAAATAAAGTAACTTAGATGGAAAAAATGTTTGGATACTGATGATGCAAGCAACTCAATGAAATTTTATAATTTATTTCATATACATATTGTAACCTTATGTGCTCAAAATAACACTTTGTAGACAAGTAGGTGATTAATTTACGTCGCTTGGTTTATATGTTATAACATGTATCATTATTATTTATACGTTATCTACGTTATAATTTAAATGTACATACAATTATCTGCAGTCCAAGAGCCTTTGATAACCAGACCTCCTCATTATTATAATATTTTAATATTAACATAGATACAGATACAGCCAAGAATATAGTACTAACATGACGTTTCAGCTATCGCGGCCTGAATAACATTTGGCCAGGTTTGGAACCGCTGTAACTGAAGGCCTACGGAGAACTTATCTATAGTCTTGGTCGTTCCGGGACGTGCATGTTTATTTCTAAAATTTTAGCTATCATGGTAATGAAAGATCTAAATATTAGTCTCAACTATCAAAGTGTTTTTTCTTTATACACAGTTCCGCCAGTTTCAATACTTGCTGGACCAGTTTGGTTGCCGCCATGACTTAACACAAGTATAGTGTGATATCCAAGAGTAGGACACATATGGTAGTGGTTTTGGTGTTAATAATATCGGGTCACTGGCTTTCTGGCTTTTGTACTATATATATAATATACGTGGATATAGATTATAGATATATTGCGTTGGCAAGTAGTTGATAATATTTGGTGAATGTACTTTCAACTCAGCCGTAATAATTGTTTAGAAGACTGTGTAAGGCTGTGAAGGATAATTATTTATTTTATCTACATTTATGTATTGCCAGGCTAAAAAATAAGGAAAATATTTTAACTGTAAGTATAATTTTATTGTGAAATAAAATATTTATTTTATAAATTATACAATTTGATAATAAAACATTTATCTATAATTTGCAGTGTATATGTATATTATTCCTTACAGCTCCAATAAGTCACCCGTTTATCTGACGGATATAATCGGCCTATGGACACTGCAAATGTAGGTTATGAAGATGTTTTTTCGCTGAATATTTACCCAATCAGACCATTCGGACACATACAATAAGGATGTGAAGAATCACGATAAAGTAATCATGATCACGGCCTTTTGCTGACTTCATAACGCAAATGGACGCCGCCCATCCGGGGGGACCGAGGAGGCCGGCCACCTCAGACAAGCTAAACAATAAAGGAGCTCAATTAATATTGTCCACGTCACCGCATCTCACACAGCATCGTGCGCGCGTCGTCCCACTGGTGTGGGGAAGGGACCGTCTCCCCCATTTCGGTCCCAAAAATAATCACTATAGGGTACGCCCACCAAACAACCCGGTACATCTCTTGCCATCTACGGGAAAAGAAGGGGGTCTGTCTCTCTATCGTCTCCCTAAACCATAAGACACATAAGTCTTCGCTAGTCCGTTGAACTGTAGAGGAGGCAGCAATAGCGCCGCCAAACAATCGTACACGTCATTGTTATGTATGTGAAAGGTATCTCCGGTCAGTCATGCTAATTCATCTGTAACATAGCAATGGTAGGCATTCCATAAACGCGTCCTACCTATGTATAGGCAAATAAGTAATAAAAATGGAGGGCAACGAATCTGCATAGTAATTGTGCTTGTGATTCGTGGACGTCGAAAGTCATAAAAAGGCTCTGAATGCCAACCCCCATACCATTGAACATCTGTGTAATTACTATGTTGATGCGTTGCCGTCCTATTCTCCTCCCTGCTAATGGGCCACAGGCTACTCACAAACCGCACGACACTGAATATATCAGGTCAACGGTTTCTAGTATAGGGGGATAAACGAGGAATACGAGCATTATAATGACAATCATCGCCATTGCGCCCCCTAATGGGCCACCGGCTACTCACAAACACGATACCGAAAATGTTATGCTTTTTTTCTGGCCGGACCATGTGAGCGAGAGGTACTTCCCCGGTCGTGCAGGACCAAATCCGTTGCAAAGAAACATGGCACTACCCTCTTACTACTAGTTAAAATTGTTGAAATGTCGTTAAATTCAAGATACCGATATAAATATTAGTCATGTTTCTGCGATGATTCTACTTTTCATTCAACATTATGCCGATCAAATGAAAGAGTATACAGTGTCTAATAAAAAACCGTGTGTCATCTCAGATGCGCGATTCCCAACGAATATGATTCGGTGGTAACGGGTCACGCTGCACTGTGCTAGGTGCGCTCGATTTAGCACGAAAATTGTTCACGCGAATTTATTCCATATCTTTTTCACACGTCTCAAATAATTTCTTAGCACGTGAAGTTACAAATATAACTTAAGAAATACGCGTGACTGATATTGGCAATATTAATATTGGGGTTGTTGTGACTGTTTATCTCTAGTTAAATAAACAAACAACATGAACTTTCTAGAGTATTTATTTTTATTAAAGTTGAAATATAGAGAACAATAAATGCGTAAAACAATTAAAAGAATATTATACAGAATAAAATATCGTCTATTCTATCTTATCGTTTATAAGATAACATAGACTATACATATAATATATCTTTACGAGGAGCGGTGTGATAGTATGCCGTGTAAACGTATGGGTGCCCGTAAGTGTAATTTCACATAGCGACAGAATCGTAAACTCTAGAAAAATCTATTTGGCGCGACGCCCAACTATAAGGCCCGCTCTGGGGCCAAATTAGTCCAATGTTAACTACTTGTAAAACAAAATTTACTCCAAATTATAACGCGTACGCTTCTAGTGTTAGTAATTAGGTGCTCTTTACATGACCATTTAAGTAATACCGCTCGTGTATACATGATATACAACGTGGATTGTAAGAGATTTGTCATTTTTAGGACATGACAGGTAACCAACCAAATTATAATAAGATGGAAATATAGCTTATGTACATGGTAAAGTTCACCGAATTTCATGTCTTTATTTTCACAAAATATGTACACCGTATGAAATCCATAGAAACTTGTACGGGTGTAGCGGCAGCCTGGTCCGGGTAACCGCATAGTAAGAATTTCGAAGGCAGGTCGATGAATTAAGTACCTTTTTTAACATATTTGAAATCAGAATCGATTACTGCCGTAGTTACCAATATAAGAGAACGGATGAATTTAAGAAAATATTAGAGTAAATAAAATTAGTTATGGTGGCGGGGTGCCGCTGGATGGCTCGTGACCGTGACACATAACGCACTGGGGGAGGTCTATGGCCAGAAGTGGACGTCATAGAAGTATGAAGCTAAAAATGACGAAAAATGCAGTAAGTGGCAGGTGAGCCTTCATTCTCTTTGGAAATTACGGGCGAATACCAATTTCCACATATAGGAGTCCCTGAAGATAAGTTGACATTTTTTATTATCCAGTAAATTCACATTTATAAAATAAAATATTTTTATAGTAAATTATAATAGTAAAATATAAATCAGTACATAATGTTTGATATATGGGCGGCCGTATGGGTGTCATGTTGTTAAGTGAATTATTTTGGTATCGGCCTTTTATCCACAAATTAGTTTTTACGATATCCGCGGCGTAACGTTTTTTATTTTGCACCGATACAAATTCTAGGGATCTGTTTTATCTGGCTGGATACATTTTTTGCGTATCTATATGTTTCTATATGCTTTTATTCATCTATAGCCGTGATAGATGATGGGATGCAGTTATTATTTGTTTTATTTAAGTCTCTTCTTCGAAATTAATCGAAAACGATATAATGACATTGTTAATTTATGTATCGGCCCAATGCTGGTTGGTTCACTCTTCGGAGACACGTTATTGTTGTATTGACAAACTCGCCAAATTTGAGACAGTGTAGAGGGGTGAGCTTCCGTTTTGTCCCCTCTTCTTATATGAGGGGCACAAAGAACGTTTTCTCCTTTTGCTCTTGCTCCTTGAGCTCCCGTATAGAGACCAGTGCGCAGGTGAAACATAACAGTCATAAATTAACATAACAGGTTACATAGAAAACATTCTATTCCGCGGACTATCAACATTGAGTTTATTGACAGTACTTGTCAATAAACTCAAAACATTTGAAAACATCAATTACATATAAAAAGTGTGTGAACATGTGATCTGGAATATAAAAAAGAAAAATACCTGAGAGATTCCAAAAGATTTAATTTTTTTTAATTTAAAAATTATTTGACTTAGGTAACTCATCAGGCGTTCGGACATTGTGATCTCAATTTTTTTTTCCATGATTGACGTTGGCTGTTTGCGATGAAAAAAATATTGACACAAATCTTTATCGAAAATAAACTTTTGTCAACTTATATCCAGTATATATAATGTTTTATATGTATTATATAGTTGATAGTTAGACAACATGTTTGGAATTACTTTCTACCCATGCTATTTCCTTCTGATTAAATTCGTCCCAAGACAGTTTTAACCTTTTCCTCGGACACCCAGCGGATGTCATGGGTTCCTAGTAGTTTTTACCATAGATCCTGGCGAAACACGATTAGCAATGGTAGGAATGGGTGGTGAGTCAAGCCTGTTAGAAAAGCACAACACGATATTATAATCGTTTTATGTACCATCCTAACTATATAGTGAGGTTGTTTCTTCGTGAATTCTTTATCCATACGGAGTATAACATAGAGTGACAAAGGAGCGATTGTTCACTCAGATCAGAGATATTGGGTGGCTAAAGACCATTTACATCTGCACGGTTAATCAGATGCCTTGCCGATTTTCACATAATGATTCCATTGGGCCATTGGATACTCACAAACATGCAGGATATACATCAAGATAATAAAAACTTACGGCAGAGGAGCTTCCCAGTCGCGCCGGCACAGTTCTGCTGCAATGCAACATGGCATTAACTCCTACTAAATTCCACAATTAATAATATAAAATTTTATAAATTTTAAAGCTAAAACCAAACACATGATATAGTTACAAATTCGTTAGCGGGGTGAAATTCTGTTAGCTCATGTAGTCAGCAGCGGCGTGGAATGGCAAATTACAGAGCGTGCACTAGGTGAAGTAACGCTATGTGAATACTATAGTAACGTTCTTGTCAAGGCAAAGTTATTCTTTGAGCTAATTTATGGAACTGCTGAATCACGTATATCAACTTATTTGTGTAAATATAGTTTTTATAATATTGGGGGGGCAAAGCAAACCAAAATTGACACTCCCTATACTGTCGTGCAAATGCGTTGACATCCTTTACTCTTTCACTTCAATGGACCCCACGCTGCTCGCCAGTCGCACGTAACGTGAGAGCACCCCCCGTCCGTGTCGGCCCAATTCGGCTGCAAGCATGCCATTGCCTCCTACAAAAAAATTAGGACACAACATGAAGTTAATTTGGACACGTCATAGTGTTTCCAGCCAAGTTCAAATAAAAAGGAACTGGCGATGCAGAGCACCATGTCACGTGTGTAATATCATATGACACATTTTGAGCTACTTTTGACCAATTCAAAAGTTCACAACTCACAATCCCTGTCAAGACTACATATATTACATAACATTTATCACATATATATGATAACCCCTTAGCTTGGCCTTAAATATTAAATTTCAGGATATTCCTACCCAGACATGGGGAAGTACTTACTCTCAATATTTTCTATGTAAAGTTGTCAGTTATATATTCTTTGTAACATGTCATGTAAATATAATTTATCTAAAACATTTCACAATATATGACATGACCAGTCCAGTAGAGTTTGATGAGGCATTTTCTCTTGAGTGCAAGTTTCATTATATAAATATTACAAATACTTAAATTAGTAGAAAATTAAAGAAAGTAAAGTGTAGTCCTTATTATATATTACATACGACGTGGTCCGATACACTTCTACAACACACTACAGACAAAACCAAGTGCTAAAGTTATTATTTCTATAGCTTATGTGTATTATGTATATTTCCAATGTATACTATTATAAACTTTCTTTCAAAATTCATTCTGTAGTTTTTACGTGAAAGAGTAACAAATATACAACTATACCTACAAAATTTCGCGCCTATAAAGTAAGTACACAATAATAAAGAGAAGCAAAAAAGTATACAGTTAAGATTAAGAAGAAAGCTGAGCAATAAAAATAAAGAAATTATTTTAGGTAGCAGTGTACCCCACAAAAGGGTATACTACAATATAAGCTGACCTCACTTTATATTGGGAGCATACCCAACACTGATTCAGGCCTAATATTTAATTTTATTTTTCGGTCCAGCGGCGAAAAAAATACAAAGTCTTCCATTGCCTAAAAGAATTATACAATTTATAAGGTCGAACAACACCGGAGTGTTTCGTGTTCGGTGGCGACAGAAACGGACAGGAAAGGGAATGGAAAACATTTTTAAACAAGGACGCCCTACCGCAGCCGGGAGTCCGTTTAATTTTATACTGCACCTTACTCGGAGTAACTTAGAGATAGAGAAGGGATGACATGGACAATTATACGACGATTGACTACTACTGGACGTGAACGTAACATTTAGATCACGTAAGCTTTCAAAAAACCCATTAGCTGTTGCAGACACGCACACACATGCACATAACATATATTTCTTTTATTTACTGTAGTGCAAAGGAGCAACTGGTTCCTTTTGAAATCTACTGAAGCCCATACTAATTTCAATAATTTTGATGTATACATTGCCATCCCTTCCTCCTTCCCTCTAATGGGTCGGTGACCCATTGGCTACTCACATAACGCACGAAATAGGACAACAATGGTTTCCCTTTACGGCGGCATAATGTGAGCCCCGGTTGGACCCGTCAAATACGGCTGCACTTCACACTTCAGCATTGCACACATTTAGTAGTAGTGAGCTAAAATTAGCTAACGATAATTATGTTGCTTTTATTCGTTCCCCCCGTAAGACTAGATAGCTATTTCAACGTTTATAGAGCTGGTCTAATTATTTCACTTCAATAGATAGCAATAAAACGGTGATCTTTTATGACTATTGATACTTTATTGAAATAATAAAAGTGGCCGGGTAATGAAATAGAGTGTTCTGGAACATTTTATAGCCCTCTACGACTTCTTAAATCTTTTATATGTAATCACCAGCAAGTCACCAGCCCTGTCCAAATCATCTAGAATCGCCACTTTGAGAGATGTCGTTTTTTCCAAAAAGCTGGTGGGATGACATAACAACATGTCATCCCATAATAGAATGGGGTGGGGAGACCGTCACGCAGATGTCGTGTTTTGGGCAATTTGCAATGCTCAAGTTCTTCCAACGAATCTTTTGGATAAAACGTTAACCTTAGCCTATGCAGATAATATGATTAGATACAGAAAGTTTTTATCGAAAAATTGTAATGAAATGGTACAAAACTTACCTTAACGAAGTAAGCAGTTTATATATTTTTTTATTTGTCCCACAGTGTTAGGAGGCAAGGCAGGTATGTAAGGATCGTGATATTTTTACGGGCTTGGCCCCAGCCAAGATAACAATCGTAACCACTTACAACACTTTGATATGATCTCAGGGAGCCTTAAGGAAAACCTCTTGGGACCCGCAATGAATATCACCAAAGAAAAGTGGGACGTGTAGGATGTTGTTCCAATTTTTCTCCCTATTTAAAGCAGGAGATGGTTAGAGAGACATGGTTAGAATACCTTCTACAAGCCAAGAACAAGAGGTTACGCCCAGTTGCTATGCACCACGGAGATAAATGACTAGCCGTAATTGACTATGCCTCACGTTACTTACTTTGTTATTGTAAGACATATTACTTTGCTTGGCCAGAGTTTATTTAATGCCAGTAGTATTTTCCAGTAGACAAAATTGTTTAATAGCACGAAAATTTTCCACGTTGTCCATGAGATCATCATTGTAAACTAGTCCCGTAATGCTATGAATGCTATTAAGCATTACGTTCCGCTCAATTAGCCAAATGCCACACTCCTTGAAGATGCGGTGTGCAGTTTATTCATGATTGTCACTTTCGATTGGACATCACACAAAGGTGACTAGTTTAAAATTAAAAAGTTTGCTTCTAAATTAGCCGTGACCAGTTAGAAACTGAGAGATGCAATTATCAACATCTAACCAGTGTTACGATAATCGGTCCCGCACGCATGGGGAAAACTTATATAAATGCCATCCCTTAGTTGTATTAGGCCGAGGTCCTGCCATTTGTCAACTAAGTTCTGCGTGGTGACGTCTATCGGGTTAAATTGTATTGTAACCTTCTATCTGTCTCGAGGAATTTGGTTGAGAGAGGCCTTTTGAGTTATAATGGATTGCTGCCCAGCGTTGATTTCAATATCAACTGCTATAACTTTAGCACGGACTGGGTCACCAACCGGTCCGATAGACGTCATATAGACCGTGCTATAGTCGATGCGAATGCAAAAAACGCTATGCGTTTCTTGGTGGTTTTCGCTTTTTCATTCTTTTTTTTTTTCAACACACGCATACTGTAAAAAAAAACACTTGTGTATTTAATGCACTATTTAAATATAGATAATAATTGTAGTTATGTGGCATTCATACATCAAACGTTCCAAATAAATACGCTTTCTGTAGTGTGTAAAAACATAACTACTTTTACACACGCAACGATGCAACTAGCTTGAAAATAATATTCCTCGATCACAATTATTCCGTTTCAATTGGCCAGGCCCTATGTCCTTGTTTTTACTTTCATAAGCAGTTTCGAACACGTATTACTATTTAGAAAGCAGAGTGACATCTGTCAGGGAATGATATCTTGGCTGTCACTTCGTACAGTACTTCAGCTATTGGATAGCTGAGCCCTGTGGCGTAACAATAAAGATACAATTCGGAAAAATGCTGAACGCCTCGGCCTGGAGATGCTCCAGCCGCAGGAGGATCTCGCTGTCCGTTTATCTTGTTCATGATGGCTCCTTTTCGATCAATATGCATCTGGATCATCAATTTCACTATTTGTGGCCAGTATATTATTTGCAGTGCTTGTGTATAAACTCAAAACCTCTGAAACATTAATTATATACAAAAAGCATGAACACGTAATCACACGGAATATAGAAAAAAAGTATCTGAGGGTTTCCAAAACTTAATCCGTTTAATGTTATTATTTAACAGAACTAGAAAACACAGAAAATAATAAATAAAATAAAAATTAAGTAGCTAGGGCAATAATTACATACCGTAGACCATTAACATATATATATTTAGTACTGTGTCTAAATACGAGTAGTATAAAATCTTTATATCCACGATAGATCAATTCCCTTTTTAAATTTAATTACATTCACAGTTTTAGAACAAAACTAGCTGTGCATTTATTTTATTAAATTCTATTTTTAAAACAATTTTGCTCCACGACAGCAAAATTGATCATACTATTTGGTCGTCCATGTTCTGTAATCGCTTGCGACTCTTAAATTTGTACTCAAATGTTTTTAAAGACCTTAGTGCTATTATTATGGTTCATGTAACAAACAACTTGTTACTATTGCTTTATTTCCCAACAAACGTAGAGATTTTCAGTATAAAATGTCGTTGATTATTGACTCATCAGATTCCGATAATATGATCTCAATAATTTTTCTCCGTCAGAAGTTGGCTGTTTGTGATGATTTTTTTTCATTATTGACACAAATCTTTACCAGCTATAATCTTTTGTCAACTTTGTTGTCAGTATTTATAATTTACTTTAAATCTGTCGTACAGATCTAGTTCATGAACAATGATTTTCCATCAGATGTCAGAACAGTGATCAATCATTCAGACACTGTTTTAAATAAAGCAAATGTCTTCGATGTCACAAATCGAATTATAATTAATATAACACCAGTTATTATGTCGACGGGTTTCAGAGTTGTTTGTTAGTTATATGAAATTATCGTGATTAATTTTAGAGTGACTTATGATTAATACTTAGTCTGGCCTTATTCATTTAAACTTTAAAAAATAAAAATAATAAAATATTACATTGGAATTTGGAATCTGTCATTTTTATACGATTGTTCATTGTGTTTTCTCATTTGGTGTCAATACATTCTACAATATTTTGCAACAACAACAACAACAACAACACATCATCACGCCAGTTCCCTAACGGGGTAGGCAGAGAGAACGAAGTGCCACATGTCACGGTCCTTACATACCTTGACTCCTCCACTTTCATAATTTTCTTCATACAAACACGCCGGTTGCGAAGACTCCGAACAATACAATGAATTTCATCAAAGAAAATAGTAGGAGTAGGACAGTTTGATCGTGTGACCGACTAATTTGATCGTGGTATGTTAGTCTAGGTCTTCCCCGGTACATCCTTCCGCATTCGCATTGTATACCTGTTTCGTTAACCTTACATCCATCATTCTATCTACATGTCCGAACCATCGGAGCATGCCCTTTCTCATTTTAACACAGATACTTTCATTCATTTCTAATCTCTCTCACACTTTTTTGTACGGACGCAGTCAGCAAGAGAACAGCCACATATTTTTCTACTGATGACTTCATCTCGACCGCTTTAATTCTACTTTTATGTCTTCTTTCAAATACCTAATTCTCACTTCCATACACTAACGTTGAGACTAGCACGTAATTATGCAGGGCAAAACAGGCACACTAACATGAAACTGTGCTTGTAAGCATTTTTCCTAAAGCACCATTCACTCTGTTTCTTACACACACTCTTCTCTCAACATCTGCGGTACCCTCCATCCCTGCTAAACGCACAACCAATATATACAAGTTCATTATATATATATTTATATATATATTATATATATTTATATATATATTATATATATTTATATTTATTTATTATATATATATATATTTTCTGATCAAACAGATGGGCCCATAGCTATTGTAGTCCATACGTGAACCCTTGCCTTTACACACGGTCACGATCACCGCACGTCGCCAGTCTTCGGGCACTCTACCGGTCCTCCAACAGGTGTAATAGAGGACCCGAAAATAGTCCCTGACTGCAGAGCCACCATATTTGATCATCTCATCCGTAACATTGTCTAATCCCGCAGAATTATTGTCTTTCATACCTCTTATCGCCCATTCAACCTCATCCATAGCTATGTCCTGATATGCCGCCAGAGCCACTGCATTATTTACGGAGACAGAGGCCGACGCAACATCCCGGACAGATTCAACCATATATCACCAAAATATTAACTCCAATATTTTGTACACACTTTCAGTGCTTGTAAGAATGTCACCACGCCAAGACTTGACCCTGTTCATTCTGGAGACTACCGAACGACCATCAGTCGTCTTCACCTCCCTCCGGAAGAGTTCGGTGTTCGCCCGGAAGCTGTTCGCTAGTCTCTCCTCCGCTTTCAGATGTTCTCTTTTAAACCTAAATCTTAACCTCGTTCAAACACGATCGGGTAATCTACGAGCCTGAAGATAAGGAGGGTACGCAGTCAAGATAAGGTGGGCCGCGATCAATACGACCGACTTTATGAAGGAGGTTGCCCAGATGGATCAACAATATTGCCCAATATTGTTAATGCGCGGATCGTGGGCCTCGAATTCGGGCTTCCTCCTGTCTCTCCCTGCCGTCCCCCTCTTGCGGGGGAGAACAAGCCTTTGACTAAGGAGACAAGCGTAGCGTTCGTGACAGCCCACTGTCACCCGTGGGAAGGTCACCCCCCGCACGTCGCCGGATGTTCAAATGCCCCAAATGGCTGGGCATCTCAGCATCTTATTTTTATCAAGGTCAAGGTGCCCTGATGGTTTGTATTTCCCTGGTACTGCATCGAAAATAGCACTGACTATACTCTCTGTGGTTTTAGTTGTTATTCGACACAATCGTAAGGCATACACTTCATACACCACTGGATCTCACATAAGAATGGTGATGGCGCGCAAATGTGTTTCCTCGCGTAAACAGAAAAAAGTATATTAAGAGCCAAGACAAACAATCATTTTTTATAATGGCAAATAGGCCTACTCAATATAGTGTACTAGAGGACGATATCGTTCCAATCAGAAGGTGTCTATGTTAAGAGTCGCTTTTAGAATAGAATAGAAACACATTTATTCAATTGTCCACTATACAGATAAAACTGACATTAATATATGAAATAACTGAAATTGAATTACACACGTAATAACACAAAACAGAAATAGCAAAGAAAAAAATATTTAAGCACATGTAGCTGAAGTGTGCACAGTGGTGCTACGTGAGGAGCACTGCAAAAGTTGTCACCTGTTATCAGAGCCCGATTTTACAGGTTCTGATGCAAGTCCTTTTTTTCGACGTGCGGAAGCGCATTTACGTGCCTTCCCCGCCCCTAGGTATGGTCCAGTGATGTGGGACTCGCGACACATGATAGTTCCGAATACCCACAAAAAACACCGCGAGTGCAGTGCCGAGAAAATTAGTGAGAAAACCTCTTTCTGTTGAAGATAGAATGTACGACGGTGATGCGGAGTTATAATTCCTTGACACCTTACTGGGTTTGGTCCAGTGGTGTGTGGGACTCGCGGCACATGATAGTTCCGAATACCCACAAAAAACACCGCGAGTGCCATCAGTGCCGCCCTTGGTGAGCTGCCTCGGAACAACAATCATCAGGGCACCTCGACGGCTAGTCAGCCCCCTAAGGGACCAACTCCACCTCCACAGATGAGGTTGCACACAGGACAAGCCCACCAACTTTGTAATGGGGTGAGGTCCTCGCCCCTTGCCCCGTGCGCAAAAGCGCCACCTCTTGTTGCTCTTTGGAGAGAGAGCCTCTTCTTATGAGAGGGTACCGAAAGCAATTCCTCCTCCTGATCTTTTGGCCCCTCTTCTTATAAGAGGGGTGCAAAGATCCCCCACGTTTCAATTAACTTCGCCTGGGTTCACCCCAGGCTACTAAGGCCCACCACCTCGACAAGGCTTGAACCATGGTCGGAAAGTCCTGCAAAGCCTACTCAGACCTCAACCGATAAATAAATTATACACCAAATAGAAATATTTATTTGGTAGTTAAGAGTTAACTATCTAATAGCTCAGTGTCGTTTTAATAATAACATGTGAAACCAGCCTTAAAGTTTTAGTTTCCACGTACTAGTAAAGGGTACGTAGTATGGCACCTGCTATATTGCAGCTGAATTGAGCTGGCACGACGGTGAAGTACCTCTCTCTAACATGCCACTGCCTAAAAGTGACTCGTTGTGTGCGGTCTGTGAGTAGCCACCAGCCCGTTAGCAGTGGGGTCAAGGAGGATAATGCTATTATAGAACAGCACAGCGCAATATGTAACGAATATATCACTTCAAAACATAATCTCTAAAATGTATATTCCACGATAGCCTCTCGTAATCAATGCTTAACAAGAACAGAGGCATTACGAGTAATATCATAGATATAAGTTGATGTAAACTATTGTAGCGGGCGGCATATTTATGAGCTCATCAGCCGATGCAGCTGTTGAACGGCACATTACCGCTCCTCAGACAAGCTGTAATATAGTTAATATAATCTACGTCTTGCACCGCGTCTCAAGATTGAGACGAGGCAGCGAAATCATTATAAATAACAACGTCCTCTTCATGTTCCGGAATATCATGGAAGTTCTCATACGGCAGAACACTAATATATTCAGTTCTTTTTGATGAAGAGTATAAAAATGACGAGTCAGTGTCTGTTTAAATGGTAACTTAGTAGAAAATCTCATCCTTAGCTTTCCTTCTTTTTTCGGGGGAACCTACTACTGGTTGGCGGCGCTACAGCTCCCGCCTCTAAAGTTCATTGGACTAGCGAAGAAGCATGTCTTCTGGTCCATTTTTAGACGGTGGTGGTGGGTGGACTGGTTACGGTCATGCGACTCTTTGTTGTGCACTGCAATAAATGAATAAGGTTGGATATATTTCAGTGGACAAGACTGTATCCAAACATGGGCTTAAGGCTAGTACACGCTAAGCGAGTACTTTTGTGCAGTAACTTCGCTACTCCACTACAGTAATCATACCTTAGTAACATGTTTACATGTAAACATGTCTGAGTAACAGAAGCAATAGTAAAATAGGTCGGTAAGTAATTTAGTCTAGTCGGTCTATTTTAGTCTATTCTTCAGGCAACCGGCTGATGATGATGATAATTAGCTGCCGAAAATTAGAAGTGTCGTAACAACTTTAAATTTATTTCCAAATTTAAGGAACATAAATGCTTGTGGAATATAAAAACCTTTTATAAGTAGACAATTTTTATGGTATAGGGGCCTACTAAACCTGCCGACACTCCTAGACATCCACATAATCATTATGCTAATAGGTTTCAATTTTTTCCCCTCCCCTCCAGTTGTGAGCAGCCGACCAACTTTTTATTCCACTTTTCACGAGTATGTTAAAGTAATAGTGGACAAGAAATCATCCATGGAGTCCCGGGTTCTCTAATGAGATTTTCAATCAATACCCACTGCATTCCGATGAAAGTCTATTGTTCGCTTTGCTTCCACGGCATAAGTTTCGATCCGAAAAAAATATTCGTCGATGTTATGTCATTAACTTCCAAGCTTTTTTTCTATATCTTCGCTGCTACAGTTCGGTGTGGAAATGCCTGTGAGCAATAAAATATAAAATTATTAACTGAAGACAATTGTTACACTTGATTACTTCCTCAATTATTTGGCGGCAATTAAATAAATGAGACTAATCGGGTTTTGTTGAAACCGCTTTGACATCTAACGTCTCATGTTCTTCAGTAATTTAATTAAAACGTAATCGAACCAAATTAATTTGTTTTATTTTTTAATAAATGAGTGTTTTTTGTCACATTATAGGCCTATTCTCACGAATTGTTTGAGTTTTATTGAAATTTGGACTGGAACGCCTCCCTGTGGTAGGACCGAGGAAGTATTTATTGTTCACATAAAATGTAACCACTTCGCATAAGTTTATACGTCTGCCTATAAGTTTATACTTTCATTTTATTTGTTCGATTGTAATTTTATATAAGGGGACAAACGTAAAATCGGAGCCACTTATCGACTACCTACGTCCATAGATATCCGCATAGTTGTTGTCATGCCGATGCGTTGCCCTCCCCTCCACCTCTCGTCTAATGGGCCACCGGCTGCTCACGAAACCCAACGGTACAGCTCTTGTTTCGTGCGGTTCGTTCGTCGTCGTAACACACTGACACACAACTGAACAATTACCAACTCTTAGAACTATGTGCCTTTACAAGGAATTTGTTATGATGCTTAATGAATTGTTGGCTGACGCTATCTGCCATCCCCAAATCATAATGAAATAGTTTTATCTTCTCCGCCGTGAACCTATGGATGAAAGGGTGAGTTCTTGATTTCTTACCGACGCCATGTTTCATATCTGTATCAATGCATTTTTATAGTACTATTCACATGACCTATATGGCTACTAATTTGATAGACCGTATCAATAATGCATTAGTCTGAATAGTGTATGACATATGTCAAAATTGAGCTCTACTCCTTTTTTTTGTCTTTTCCCTTTTTAAATTTGGATCTTGCATGAAGATAAGTTGTCATTATAATCTTCAAACATATCTGGAAGTCTCGGACAACTACCTAGATAAGATTTCATGCCCTCATATTTTACCAACCATTCTAATAAACTGTCACATGTGAAAAGTTTGTTCTTAATTGTAAATATTTAACGCCTAATTCCTTTTGTAGATATAACATTTGGAACGCGAATTGTCGTCGTCTTGACGTCGCCTCCTCTGTAGTTGTTACAGCGCCGCACTTGAATGTAGTGGACACACACAACACAATACAACACATACACAAGCCACGCAATCATTTTTTTTTTGTTTTCTTTTTGTTGACGCGGGGAAACGCATTTACGCGCCTTTACCGGCCCTGGGTGGAGTCCAGCGGTGTGTGGGACTGGCGGCACATGATAGTGCCGAATACAAACCAAAACCACCGCTAGTGCCATCAGTGCCGCCCTTGGTGAAGTGCCGCGGAACAACAATCATCAGAGCACCTCGTCGGCTAGTCAGCCCCCTAAGGGACCAACTCCACCTCCACAGGTGAGGTTGCCCAGCACTACAGGACAACCTCACCGACTTTAGGACAGTACAATGGGGTAAGGTTTCCATCCTCGCCCCTTGCCCCGTGCGCAAAAGCGCCACCTCCTGTTGCTCTTAGGTCCCCTCTTCTTAAAAGAGGGGTGCGAAGATCCCCCTCGGTTCAATTGGCTTCGCCTGGGTTCACCCCCGGGCTACTGAGCCCCACCACCACGACAAGGCTTGAACTATGGCAGGAAAGCCGCATTCATCACATAACCCACCACTAAACTTGACTATCGAATAGTGTGCCCATAATGTGTGAACAGGTTTGAAATTAATATGATCATTATGACCGTTCACTAGATGGGCAGACGATCTCTTTGCAGTAGCCAGTCCGGGCTGGATGCGAGTAGCAGGAGATCGGTCGTCTTGGCTTTCATTGAAAGAGGCCTATTGTAGTGATCATGTTTTGCTACTTAGATATTTTGTAAAAAAGTATATCTGTCATCTTTGACTGTAAGGCTTAATGTGATCTGTGTTGAATAAGTTCCTTTTGGCGATGTTGAGGTCTGATATATTCGGGATGGTTGATGCTGTCTGCCATCAACAAATGATGATGAGATAGTTTTTTATTTTCCGCATGTAACCGCATGCAACAATGCACGAACTGTGGAATTATTCAACACGAAAGGAGCTCTACTCCTTTTTTCTTTTTGTTTATTAATTTGAGATGTAATATGAAGATATAATAGCACTACATTCTTCAAATATT
>JAFELO010001147.1:51318-105606 GCA_017140195.1 Eumaeus atala
TTAAAAATTGAATTAATTGCATTGCCCCTTTCTTGTTATAACTTTAAGATTGTTCTTAGTTGTGAATGCGCAGAGCCAGGGACGGAATAAATGTATCTAAAAATCTAATTAAACCGTAACAGTCCTTTACTCGTAGAAGTCATTTTATTTCAATGTAAATAGTAGTATCATGTCCAGCACCATGTACCGTCAAGGGCTGATAATGACGATAATATGAATTAATATGATATTTTTATGTTTACGTGGGGCGAAACACTTACGCGCCCTCACTGTTCTTGGGTGGGTTTATATGGTGTGAGGAGCTCTGGTCACATTATAGTGCCGAATACCCACTAACACTAACGCGAGTGCCATCAGTTCCACCATGTGTGTGGTACCCCGGGACTGTATGCCATTAGAGCACCTCAACAGCTAGTCAGCCCCCTAAGAGACACGTATCGGTTACATAAGGGGGTCGTCCCCCACCACAGGATACTTTGGAACATACAATGTATAGATGGGTGTGCACAAGCGCATTCTCGTGCAGCTTTATAGTCCCCTCCTCTTGTAAGATCGAAGATAGGGGTCCAAAGAGCACGCCCTTGTTTTAATTGGCTCCCCCACGATATCTGATTCAAGATGAAGACGGAGCCCCGCAACGATACGACTTGAACCATGGTGGATTCATATCCATCCCTACCATGGTTCATTTATTAATACTAATATATATTAATGTATAAACACTATCCAATAATTTTGTGGCATAACGGTATCACGAGTAGTCCAATTACATGAAATGGCGGCTACCATTGAGAGAATATCACAATGAGCCGCCGAAAACTCACAAAGCGCATGCAACATGTCAACACAACTCTCTGTCGCTGTACGCGAGGATCGTGTGAGTGAGAAATACTCGTATTTGTATTGCTGTTCCCCTTACCCTAACGTTTAGCTTGCTTAACTTAAACCAAAAATGTCTCCTGCCTCTTGATCTAATTGTAAGCATGTTCAGCCATAGACGTGAGGTTCCGGTTTCAAATCCCGGTCGGGCAATACAAGAGTTGCTATTAAGCTCCCTACTAATTCAAATAATCGTCCAGAGTTAAGAAGCAGACGGTGTTACACCCCGTGCCGCGGAGAGTACGTCAAGCCGTGGGTCCTGCGCCTGATTATTTCTCCGTTTGTGTTGGATTTCCGTCTCGTTGGAATATTGGCAACAGGAAATAGAGAGTGCACTTGTATCAGCGCTAACACTTGGACCATATAATATGTACCGCGCAGATGGCTCTTCTTAAAAGAGATGTCCGCTGTAGCCTAAATTCAGCTAGAACGACATTATTATTAAATGTATTCTACATCATAAAATATCAGTTAGCCCAAACATGTTCTTATCGTTCATCAAAAAAACCTCCGTCCAAGAATACATCAACGGTACGATGGCATGATAATGATTATACTGATGAAGTTAGCGTACACGAAAGCGCGTCAAATGCTATTGATCGACACTAAGCTGGCAACACTCCGCCAGCTCATTATAACTTTTACAACTACTAGAGAGCTGCTAATTATCCGACGAAGATTTAGTTTTCGCCTCACGAAATTTCCAGAACGTTTTGAAGAGTAGAATGCGACTCTGAGATGTTAGCGCCATTTGCGTACAAGTAAGATACATAAATGTGTACGATTAGGCTGTAATATAGCAATAACATTGCCTCTTACAGAACACAACTATGCCGTCCATTCACAAAGCGTTGAGAATATCCGGCGAAGGCTTAGAAGACATTTCAAGACATTATCATTTTCTTGTAGAAGTTTCTCACATAAAAATCAATACGGTCAATTCTTATCTTGATTTAAAGTGACCTGTCTTCAGGATAGTTGACGCCTCATAATCATCATCATCCTCAGCATATCATCAGATGACATCCACTGATGATTTATATTTTTTGCACAAATTAGCTATAAAGTAAAATGTGGAAGCCTATTGCAATTGCAGGAGATATTTTTAGCAATCCCTTATTCTAATCCACCACACGCAATAATAAAAAACTTCATCCTATTCTATAGAACTAATTTAGATCAACAGTCACCTCTTTGTTAGTTGGTACAATTAAATCCATGTGTAGACGCTTAGTTGGTACAATTAGATTCATGTGAATGAACCTGATACTGACATATTTATGACTCTCTTGTCAGTTTCAAAAGAAAGCTAACTAAATTATACAAAATTAAAAAAAAAATTATCTTAACAATAATTTTATAAATGAATTAAGATATGTTGTAAATGTTATGTAAACCGTAAATTTCAAATACATCAGAAGTATTACCCACTTCAAAATGTAACAACCATTGTATAATGCATTGTGATATGGTTGGACTATATCAGTAAATTAATAAGTAAATAGGAAATATGTTGTTCGTATTCAAACTGAACAAAGTGCGACAATTAAGCCATCACTTGGTGGTCATGTAACAAAATTATTGCCAATGAACTGAAGGAAGGAAAGAAGAAAGGAAATAATTTAATTAATAACAAAAATCATCATCAAAGCAATGTTAAATAATTTCAATTTACATTATTATTGTGACCAATATCGGGCGCCACTCAGCATTTGTCACATCACTATATAATGACATGGCGCTGGTTATCACTGACCCCTCAATCGCTTGAAGAGACACTTGACAAGAGCTAAACTAAATACAAGCTAACGAAATTACAAAACATTAAAACCAAAATTTGCCTAAGATGTGTACTTAACACAACTTAGGCAAATTAGAATGTACACATACGCACACATATAAAAATATACACATATACATATTTCTTACATAAATTACTTTTTACCTGTTACTTGTTAAGCAGAATACTTTGTGGAACGGAATCGCTATTTCGGTACTTAATATTATATAACTTGCTATAATGTACGATATAAAATATAAACTAAATATTTACTCACAAATTCTAATACCACCAAACTACAAATGCCAGGTTGTTGGTTTCCCACAGTCCCTTCTTCTTCTTCCTAGTTTTGTTCTTGTTTTATCGTATCTATATCAGACGTTTTTGGGGTCGACTACCGAGTGTAGTACCACTCTACTACCACAATCCCGTCATTTAGAAATATTTAGCGGCTTGTGTTTTCTTTCTATAACATCATAATTGTGTTTATTGAAAGAGGAATATTACTATTTGCAATGGTGCGGCCGATCCAGGCCAGCACGACCGAAATATCACTTCTCGCAGAGACGATAACAAGTCATGGTTATACTAGGCGTTTCATGATTGGGGTGAAATATCTGCAAATATGAAAATAAAAGGAAAATAGAAATTTATTTTGAAAAAAGATCAAATTCTGTTCATAGCATTTCAAGCTCAAGCAGGGATGAAAATTGTAAAAGAAGTATTAATCAGCGCATGGTGTAAGTCACAAGCGATCTAATCTTTCATTCGTTTTTACGCTGTTTTCAGCATAGAAATCTTGCTGTAGGCGGTAGATGATATCTCTGGGTTTAGTGTGTAAAAAGAAGAAATGATATAGATAATCAGAGTTAGGGGAAAATTTATTATGCAATAACTACCGAACAGATTTGACTGAAGACTTAAATAATACACAAACTACTTTTGGTGCAAGTAAAATAAAGAGAGCCTTGGATAAATTTTATAACGAGAGCGCGGGCTAATTTCCTTGTAGTCCATGTTTCTTCGTTCTAACCTGCCAAGTAGCACTTGCGGTATATATTGACTTGCATGTGATTTACGATGTTATTATGTAACCGTGTTATACCGTGTTTGATTTCGATTATGTAATATATCGGTTATCCTTGCCACAAGGACGAATGGCAAATCGGGCGTGCGCACCGAGGATTCTATATTAAAAGCGTGGAGCTATCAAACTGAAATTCATATCAAACACTGATGTATGAAATACCATCCCATAAACCACAGAAAATTTCTAAGTCAAATTGATCGTAAGATATAACATGTATATATTAATATACAGTAAGTGGAATATTATCAGCTATTGTAAACAAGTTAGCTTCCCGCTGGCCACTCTTGTTTGGACTCCAAGCACGAAAAGCATTATGTATAGAATAGCGTCAAAGAAAAATCGTAACAATTTATTCTGTGCTACCGGCGCTATAGGAATGGAGCCTTCACTACACCCGGACAACAGCCCTACATCCCAATATTTCTACGTACTTTAACTAATGATTGTTGGCCCTTTGAAGAAATCAAAATTATAATTACTCTCCAGAAGTCTAGACAACAGGGAGAAATCTGTAGAAATAAAGTCTTTTGAAACTTTTGTTTTCAATCAAACTTGAGAGGATGATTGTGAAAGGGATTAACATTTTCTTTCTTATTTAAAGAAGCTACTATTCATAATCTATTGTATTATTATTATGTAATTGGTTAAAGTCTAGGGGTCTTATTGACGTAGGGACTTATTGACCACTAAGGTGCTAGGAATTGTAATTTGTACGGATGGGTAGGTGTACCTGTAGGCAAAACCTAAGTGCTAGTGCCAAATATGATCCATTTTTATGAATGTGGATTAGTGAGTGAGTGTATTTTGGAGTATGAGTAGGTTTTCCGTTTCCTCGTATGTGTGTGTTTGTAACCATAAAATTAATTATTTTTAACACTCATGATATTATTTTTCGTATATGTTTAATTTGTCTATATGTTAATAACTTACACGCTCCTGTATTGTATTGTCTGTATGAGAATTTAGTATTAGACTGTGGAATTTATAAAGGTATCTTCCTCCTCACTTTTAGGTCAGTATTAATACGATATGGTACAGTTTTCTGTTTCTTTAGTAATAGATTTATAATGTATAGCTTTATTACAGAGAGTATTTTAGATTACTTTTACTGTAAGGATCATCTGTAGAGATTTTTTTGTCTTTAAAATACGAATACATTACTTTCAGTAAAGCACGTTGTGCTCTTTCAACACTGATACATTTTTTTTTGGAGGCTCCTCCCCATATAGGTTTACAGTAGATTATGATCGACCTTCGGCACAAGAGATATATACATTTGATTTAATATTTTGATTATTATTCATTATGTTTCTTGGTATAACGTGTCTTAAAGTTTTGAAGATCTAGATTAATTTTCGAATTCTATTCGTAACACGTACGAGATGGGGATACTATGTTAAATTTTCATGAACAATCACACCTAGTTATTTGGTGTTCGTGACTTTTCCAATGATAGAGCTACAGTCACAGGTAGTAATATTCTCCATGTCACATGTGTGGATTCACAATTGAAAATCTTGGGGCGGCTGTGCTCGATTCTAAATACTAAAGGGCATATACTTTGTATTTAATATATTTAAGGTTAGTAGATTTTTGCATAGCCAATTACTGACTACGGCCATATCATTTTCTGTTGTATGTTTGACAGCAGACCACGTTTCTGCAAGAGAAAACGATAGCGGTATCATCAATATATGAAAATATTTAGGCATTTCCAATTTTTATGCCCCCACTACGCCTCCCTGTGGAACCACAAAAGATGGTACATTCATGTCTTTGCACATGTGCTCACCTAGTTACCTAGTTTAACCCTCTGAGTTCTGTACGATAGGTAGCTTTTGAGTGATTTTAGAGGGGCGCCTCCCATTCCTATCTTATCAAATTTCTATAGGAGAATTGGGATAGAGACGGTGTCAAATGCTTTTTTTAAATTTATAAATACAGCCTTTAACACCTTTATCAAGTTACTTGATAATAAGCGAGGAAAGATTACAAACTGCACTTTCGGTAGTTATACCTCGTTTAAATTCATATTGCGAAGGTGATAGAATATGAAAATTTGTTAAATATTTATGTAATATAACATTAGTCAGCTGCTATAGTAAATTGGACAAAATGGACAAAATGTATACTTTCATGTAGCTATTGACGTCGTCTCTATTCCCTCCATTATATATTGAGGTTATAATACCTTTTTCTAGGCTGGCTCGAAAGATTCACTTGTTGAGCACAGATTAGCTGGATGGGATGTGATTAGGATGGGAACGATGATTTTATTTATTCATTTTAACTATACCCTGGGGATATTATCCCATACTGCGACACTATTAGATTTCAAACTCATTAATATTGCATCGACCTCATCAAACATGCTTTTCCAATGTTTATAAACTAATTATTTAAGTAGTTAGCTTACTGTAACGGTGTAGACTCTATAGTTATTTTAACGTTTTCGGATTTTATTTTATTTGAGTATGTTCCAATTTTTATATTTTTCCAGTTTATTAATATTTAGTGATTCCATTATAACTTAACTGTCATATTTTTTTCTTTTTATAAACAAATTATATGTATGATATTTTTAGAGTTTCATTAAGAAGGGAACATTACGATATCGTTTTTGAAGTTTATATCGATTATTACATTTAACCTACAGTGTAACCTACACTCACTTGAAAACGGAATGCCAATTTAAAAATGAAATTCCAGTAACATAATTTGTAAGTCGTCGAGATTATGATATATGCCTCGTATATTATGCGATATGATGGTTAGGTCTTTTGTAGTATTAATTTGAATATGATAGCCAAGTTCCGTTACAGATTAGTAATGAATCAGTCGTTTTGAAGGGCCTTTGAATCTAATTTCATTATAACATTATCGCAAGTACGTGTGCTCTTTGTTATAGAATAAAGGTGTGTGTCAGATTTTTCTATGATAAATGTATGTATGTGCATGTCAGTATTTGTAGATAGGCTATAGTCGTATGTGCTACAGCAGTTTGTTTTAGTTGTACATGTATAAATGGAATGATTTACATTAGACGTGAGGTCGTATTTGTTATATGTATGTTTAGATGTATAAATCTAGTTATTATATGAAGCATATTGCTATTTAATGTTATGTTTTCCAAAATACTAATTAAAAGGGATATTCTACGGATAACGTTTTCGACAGAAAAGAATTACTTGCCAACTATTTATTCTACATAAACATAAAGAACTTTAAGATGAGTTCCAAAAGAGGCATTTATTCGGAGAAAATAGAATTCTTCGCTGCGACAAAATAATAAAATTATAATCTCAAGAACCAAAATTTTATACACCTAAAGGGAACTCCAAATCCACTAGAAGATCGCACAATGGCACAATTTCAAGTAACGTAGAGGGGAAACAAATATCTAAGAAATATAAACCTCAAAACATTACGGAAGCCGTGAAAACGAAGATCAAAGAAAAACTAATTTGGAAAAATGGAAATTTCTAGAGCGGGCACTGTTACAATTACAAATATAATAATAATAGGAAGTAATTTTTTATAATATTAACTTGTTTTACATTAATTTCTTATATTTGTACCAAACATACTTAATAATTAAGAAATAAAAAACTTTTTTATTTTATTTATTTTATTACGTTATTACTACCATACATTCTTCGTTTTGGAGAAATTTCTAAAAAAATTACCTAACCACCACATTACCAACAGAGCCAGTTGGTAATGTGGTGGTTAGTCTGAAAATTACGCCAGAGGACGCGCGTTCCAAGTCCCCCTAGGTCATCGATTATTAGGTATTGCCTAGTCTTGCCGTAAATATTGTAACAAATAAAAGATTTTTTTTTAATGCAAAGAGCACTTATTAGTTTTACAGTATGTTAGTTTCATATACTTATATATCAATGAAAAATATAATATGCCATTGGTTACAATACAGTCCTGTAAACATTGAAGCCACTTAGCAATTGTTTCTGTGTTTTAGGGACTACAAATTATCATGGTGTTTAGAGGAAGCACTTTTCTCTACCCTCTCGAACATAAACCATATTCCAGCGGATTAAGGTCGGGACTGGACTACGGCCAGTCCTACGCTATTATGAAGTCCGAGACGTTCGCTTCCAACCTAGACTGCGTGTACCGAGCCTTATGACCAGCGCCAAATCTCGCTGGAAAAACCAAATTTGCTTATTGACCATAGTGTTATTAAGAAGCTTAACTACCTTCTCAAGAATGGTATCTTGATACACTTGTGCCGATGTTTTCATACATTTTTCACAAAAATATGGCTCAGTCACTCCTTCACCGCTAACACCCCACCAAACCATCACTGAAGTTGGATAATACCCACGTATTCTATGGGATTGGGGAGCTCCCTCATAGTTTTGGGCATAAATGCGGACCTTTTATTTGTCCAAGTGTTGCTCAATTGTAATAAAATTCTCATCAGTAAACAATATTTTTTCCGTGGCCTCCTTTTGCGTACCGCTTCAGTAGTTATTTAGATTTTGCCACACAATTCATCTCTAATCTATCAGCCAAGAAGGGACCAGTGCGTCTTCTATAAAATATTCAATTGTAAAAATTAAAATCTGCTTTGACGGCCTTTTTCGTACGTACAATACGTGGACGGTCGGATGTTTTTCTTTCACAAACAGGGGATGTATCGTTGTACCTACTAATACAATGCCCATTACCCAAATATTTGACTAATATCAAGAGTATGATAAGTTTTGGAAATTACATTTGGCCTCATACCTACTTTGTGTAATGCAATCACAGCGATTCTGTTATCTTTACCACCAGTTTCAATGGACTGGCCATTTTAATATCGCAAAACATTGTACAATGCGTAGGTGCCAAAATGAGAACGCGGAATGAACAATCGTATACTTAATATATTCTAAATTTAAATGTAATATTTTCTTATTATAGACATACATATACTTAGTCTGGCCATAAATATTTCTAGTATTTATGGCCAGACTAAGTATAATAAGAAATCTTAAATATATAAAGTTCCTTAAATTTATAAAAAAATATAAAATATATTTTCGTCTAGTAGTCTCGTCCTCGTCTGGTAATCTAGTAGTAGTTACCACAAAGCTAGACCAATGTCGTGTGATAAGTATTTATACTATCCATCCGGAAGTAGTGTATACATTGGCTTACAAAAAACCAACTGACAGTACTTACAAAAATAACAACAGTCAGCATTTCAAAACCATCCAAAAAAACGTGCCTTCCTTTATACGGACAGTTTTGAGATGCATGTGAGTTAAAATATTAATATTAATTACTTCTAATAACGCTATCTATCTGATATTGCGTTTAGTAAGGGCAGATCAGGCTGAACTCCCCAACATAGTTCTGGCCTTGTCGTTCTCGGTAGCCTGGGGTATCTCCAGACTACCGAGAGCAAGACTAGGTGCTAATTCAACCTAGTCCCAGCCAATTAGACTTATAGGAAGATGGGTTTAAAGATCAGGAGGAGGATGAGCTGTTTATAATCCTCTTATAAGAAACACCGATGGCACTTGCGGTAGTTGTAATGTGTATTCGGCACTACGTGCACAACCTTCTCACAACACTGGACCCCACCCAGGGCTGGTGATGACGTGTCAATGCGTTTCCCTGCGTAAAAAAAAGGTCCGGCTAAATAATCAAAACAGCCATAGACGTGTGATCTCGTGTGATGCAACAGGAAAAGTGTTTTGATAGTGATATAGTATTGGAACATATTATAATATACGAATATAATACAAAACCTTCGAACCTTCCGCGCGGTTAGATAAAATGACTTCCGTTCACGTCAGAAGCTACTTCACGCTTTTCTGAATAAATGTGTTGTGTAACGAAATAAGCGGAAAGTTTTTGTGCCGAATGCCCATGTCATAGTGAATAAGCCTCCCACACAAAGTTTATTTCAGCCCGCTGATGTTACAGGTGCTCGGACAATGATAAGTATTCTATGTTAATATTATAAAGAGCAAATATCTGATTGTTTATTTGCATTGAACTGGCTCGGAAACTACTTTTCCCCACCACGTTTCAAGCATTGTCAGGCGTGTGCCCAGTTATCAGCGTCACATACCCCGATCTAGCGATACGCGAGCGCGCGGCGGCGGTATCGCATATTTTAATCGCTGCGGACTAACCGCTCGTACACATACCCATCCAGTAACACCAGGTAGAGCAGATGTGGCAATCTTCAAATACACGCGGGAATACATTTTTTATGGGAACTGCCTACCGCCCACCCTGCTTATCGGTTGCGTTCTTTTTTAATTGGGCTTAACGAGACGATCGCTGCGTTGCCTGGTAGTGATTATGTTATACTTGTGGGTGACTTTAATTTTAATTTCTTAAATGTTTATCATCATCATTACAGGATGCTGCAAGAGCTCCTCCCTATACACAAACTTAAGCAACTCACCTCCGAGCCGACTCACTTTACGAGCAAGAGTGAGACCCTGCTCGACCTAGTTAGTTTTAATACAAACATGGACCGAGTCTGGGTTGGCTATATGGTCTAAGTAGTCACTTCTTTATACTAGGGTGGATTTAAAAGTTCGTGGCCTAACCTACATGGAGCTATGACATCTTTTTAAATCTACCGTCATTTGTTAGTATGTGTCATATTGATTTATTGTGCGCAGTTTCATTTCGATACTGCACAATATAAATTTTCTGTGATTATTTGTTTGAAAAAACCTGGGAGGGGAGGTTTTCGAGGGGATAAACAAGTTACAGGTCAGGTGCAAGAAGTGTGTTGAACTAGATGGAGACTATGTCGAAAAATAAAAATAAATTTAGATCCACTTTTCTTTCATTTTCTTGGTCGGGCTTAGAACTTTTAGATCCACCCTCGTATATTTTGACCTCAACGTATCTATTTATTAAACAAAAATCGTCAAAAAAGAAGTACGAGAGGTCCTTGATAATATCGATTGGAGAAGGTTAATTTAACTATCAGATGTCGATGACTTGGTTGGTGATTTCACCCATAGCTTATTGAGGATATTCGACGAACTCGCACCATTTAAGACATTAACAATTAAACCTTACCAATATCCGTGGATTATATACAATATTAAATTAATGATGCATGCTCGAAATGACGCTGGTAAAAAAGCTCGTCTCAGCAAAGCCAGTTCGTCCATTGAATATTACAAGGAGTTGAAGCGCCAGGTGACGCAGGCTATCGTTCGAGAAAAGGAAGCATACTTTAAAATATACGTTGTTTGAAATACGCACAACCCACGCCTGCTGTGGAAACGTTTGAAAAATAACATTAATTTTATAGAAACACTAAATTCTTAGGCACTCAACAAAAATTAATAAATACTTTTTAGATTACCAGGAAGAAGTTGTGTGGCACCAATAACCATGAGTTTCTTAGAGACTAATCACTTTTGTACATCTGAGTTCTCGCTTCAGTCTACCGACGGTAGCAACGTGAAAGCTGTTTTAAAGACATTGGGTTCAAATGCCAGAGGAGCTGGTGGTTTGAACATGTTGGAGGATAGTCTGCGGTTCAGTTTGGAGGATAGAGCTATGTGCATAAAGACATAATTATGTATCATATACTGTAGGTGTAGAAACAATATACAGTATATAGGTTTTGTGATACAATATATTATTAGAATATTAAATACAAAAATGATGAAACAATGAAACATACTGCGCCTGCATAATTACGTATATTTATTACTCATTTGTAAGTCCGCACTGTTGAGCAAATGTTACATGTGCTCTATTTTGGCTTTTGTAGTTAAACTTATTAGTTAAGTTGCGTAACCGTGGTGGTAGGTCGTTCCAGCACTTCGTTGAAGCATATTTAAAACTACCACGAAATGTTGCAGAACGATGCGAGGGCAAACTGAGGGTATGACCGAGGAGGACCTCTCGCTCACTTCATTGCGCTGTAAAATGGCATCCACGTTGTCGTTGTAGTCAGTGTAATATTGTAACAATTGGCGCCCTACGTTGGGCGCAAATTGTTACAATATTGGTTAAAATAAAAGGACTATTAGGTTAAAGAGACTATAAGAGTTGTGTTAAATTTAATAAAATATTTATTCAATTGATCTTTCCACATTCACAATCCAGAACAGACTTAAATAGTACAGGAACAGCAATGGAATTAATGCAGTTTTTGATATTGTTTAGTAAAAAGGTGAGGTTATGAAGTCTTATCTGGTAGCTGCCCGGGACTGCCGGCTCCAACTTGGATGGTCCTTTATATATATATATATATATGCTCGTCTCAGACGGAGTTCTTCAATCCTCATATACCATATTTGGAGAGTATAGTTCTATCAGATCTTCGTATCAAGTCTCAATTTAATAAGCAAAAAGAGAAAAAGTTAAAAGGAGTAAGCTCCTTTTAATGAAATATTAGTTCATGCATTGTGACACGAATATGTAGGTTCCCTGCTGAAGAGAAAAAAGTATGTAATTATAGTTTGGCGATGGCAGATAGCGTCAGCCATCGCAATTATATCTATTCTCACCATCGCCAAAAGGAAAAATAATGACATTTCTTCAACACAGAGCACATCAAAGCTTTACAGTCAAAGATGACAGATATACTTTTTTATACAATATTTAAGTTTCAAAACATAATTGTTACAATATTAGATAAAATAAAAAGACTTCTGGGGGTTAAGACAGATACACCTTTTTATACAATATTTAAGTTTCAAAATATAATTGTTACATCGCGCTTCGTGCGGTTTGTGAGTAGCCGGTGGCCAATTGGAGGGAGCGAGGTTAAACGAAGTGCAACACATCGGCATAATTACGCTGATGTTCATGGGCGTCGGAAGTAGTTCAAAGGCTTCCATTGCTCGTTTGTTCCCCTATACTATTCAAAAAAAACATTGTCATAATTTTTGCGGGTAGGGCTTCCATTCCAGTCTCGGGTGCAAAGTCGCAACGCAAGACTATTCGTTGGGAAGTTATGAAGCGTTGCTCGTGCGAGTTCGCAGGTTTGCATGAATTCGCAGATTATTGTGGGAGACCTTAGAGTACGCATGATAAAAAATAAATGATGTAGAGTATCGTATCTACAATATATCCTCTTCTTCTGATGATGTTTACAATTTCCGACAGTTGTTTACAATCAGCAAATCAATCTAATTTTTTTGGTGTAGCAAATTCCAAATTTCTACAAGTACAAATTTTAGTTCGCATAATCCGGAAAATTCTGTGAGAACATAAGACGCATAATAGATATATTAGGAAAATGGAATTTTATAACAGTATATATATTATTATAGAATCTAAAACATATGAGACACGTCTACTGAGTAGTTAAAATATAAAACAAATTGGCAGGTGAATTTAATATGACCCTACAGAAAGCCTCGAAAATTTATAACACTAAAAAACTATACAGAATATCTCAGGACACAAAACCAAGACATGTCCTGGAAATTGGGTCGAATGGCAATCCTATTTCATACGCGATAATACGGTATGATCACAACACCCCAATTACACTGCTTACCTTTTACCGCAGCCTAACATTCTTGTCGCTCTGCCAGAGTTGGCATATCGTCGGTATTTATTTAGATCGCTTGTAGGGCTGTCGCTTGTAAAGCTGCCAGTGGAAGATTTGTTTTATATCCCGGGTGTCTAAAGTTATACAAAATGAAACCTAATTAAACAAACAAAAAAGAAATAACTTAAAACAGATAACATTAGTAATACAGATGCCTTTATAATATTTGCGTGACGTACGTGATAAGTAATTTAAAAAAGAAACACAAGTTATTCCTATTTATTATTATAACTACTACTATTTATTATAATTTTCACGCAAATATTCGTTATGATTTTTTAAATGTCAAATTGATGGAAAACATATTACAGAATAGTCTATATTCCAGTTTGTATCCCATTATATAAGACGACATTACATGTAGTATATACAAGTTATATAAGTTACACAAAAATTGTATCCAATTATCCGGTCTGGCAGCCCTGCTCGCTTGTTTGTACGCGAATGCTAACAGCTCCGAATCACGTTCGAGATTCTTCTACTCTTCAATAGATACTGGAAACTTCATGAGGCAAAAGCGAAATCTTCGCCGGATAGTTCGCATTTCTCTAATAGTTGTGAAAGTTATAATAAGCTGGTGGTGTGTTGTCATCTTAGTTTCAATCAATTTGAGAACAAACAGCGTTTGACGCGCTTTCGTGTAACGTAGCTTCATCAATATCATCATTATTATGGCATCGTACCATTTTTGTGCTCTTTACTGTGGTTATTCGATGGACGATAAGGCCATATCTTGATTAACTGCTATTTCATGATGTAGAAGACATTTAATAATAATTTGATTTGAATGCCATTAAGAAGAGCCATCTGCGCGGGACATATTATATAGTGCACAAGTGCACTCTATATTCCCTGATTCCATATACTCCAATGAGACCGTCCAGACGGAGAATCCAACACAAACGGAGAAAAATTAGGCGCACGGCCGACGGCTTAGCGGGCTATCCGAGGCACGGGGTGTAACACCGTCAATTTCTTAACACCGGACCGTTATTAGAATTTTATAAACCTTAGTAGCAACTCTTTTAATGCCCGACCCGGGATTTGAAATCGGGACTGCACGTCTGTACATGGGATGCCACAAAGCGGAACATGTTTATCACTAGACCACGAGGCAGAAGACAAGCTGGTGATGTTAACATATTTTTAATTAAAGTTAAGTAAGCTAAAGATTAGAGTAAGGAAAGCAGCAACACAGAGTAGGAGTATTTCTCAATCACATGATACTCCCGTACAATGATAGAGATGTACATGCGCTTTGTGTTTCCGGAGGCTCATTGTGGGGTACGACTTTATGTACATGGACTACTCGTTTGTCCCGTTATGCTACAAAATAATTGAGTAGTCTTTATATATTAATATATATTAGTATTAATAACTGCCACGTTTCCTTGGCTGCCGGCGTGTCTGGCACTATAGGTCAGCCGATTGAGATGGGATGCGCCTCCTCTTTGGAGGATTTCTCAAGGATGGCGAGGCTGCGTAAATGTTTTTCCCCACGTAAACAAAAAAAAGGTCAAACTAATTATAAAATTATTTAATATTAAATTGGATATTAAAGTTATGGTGGGTTGTGTGAAGAATGCGTGGCTTGTGTATGTGAGTTTGCTCACTACATCCAAGTGCGGCGCGGTAATAACTACAGAGGAGGCGACGGCAGGAATTCACGTTCCAAATGTTTGTGGTTTCACTCTGTCACGCGTTGAAGATCTCGTTTTTAATTGTATAAATCATTAGTGTCCATGTTCACGTTCCAAGCTCTATTGTTCCTCACGATATTTAAAAGAATATTACACGCTTCTAGAGTTGTATTTATACAACTCTAGAAGCGTGTAATATTTTTTATTTATTGCATTAGGACTGAATTCAACTGGCTCTTGTCCGGTTTTTTCTACATAAACACGATGACCTAATAAGCGTGTTGAAAAATGTAATAATATACGATATATTTTAGTCAAATTTCAGAATGATAAATTATTGTATATTTTCTAATATTTCCAAAAGTGCGTTGGCGGCAAGGATATAATATTTTCCTGTAGCGAGTAGAGAGTTTAGCTGTGGTTTAAGCGTTGCCTACAATTAATAGCTCAAAATTGCACTCAGAATTCAACACATTCAGAGAATTTTTCATGTCTGCATTAAAATCTCTACAGTCTCAAATTCAGGCAATTTTAAACATGCATGAAATGAGAAATGAGAGTTCGCAGAAAAAAGTCTTTTGGTACGTGGCACATCAGACGATGAGAAGGACCCCATCATGGCTGTGTCAGATATGGTAACAAATTGTTTAAAATTCTCTGATATTAATGCATCTTCCTCAATTAAACATTGTCATCGTTTGGGTCAACTTAACACTCCTAGGCCTAGACCCATACTCATCAAGTTTTATGACATGAAGATGTGGAAGTGTGATATGAAACGCTAAATAATTATACATAACACAGATTTGGCTGTAATAGCTCTGTGGATTAAATGGCATGGTCTAGTGATAAATCTTGTTAAAACTCAAACAATTATCAGGATATCAGGATTGACAGGAGCACGCTTCCGCCGGTGATCTTAAACGGAGTAACAATTCCCTTCTCTAAATCTGAAAAAAAAAATCTTCGTGTATATTTAGACGAATACCTGTCCTGGACACATCACATTAAGGAAGTTAGTAGGAGGTTTTCTGCCTAGTGGCATTCTTTAAGACGTCTATGTAACTTACTTCCTACCTGTACTAAAAAAACAATTTCTGAAGCGTTACTACTGTACATGTTTGCAGACACCTCGTTCGTAAACTTGACCGAGGAACAACTTAACAAGCTAGAGCGCCTTCAAAATTTTAAAAAAGGCCATTAGATTTCTCTTCGGCGTACACAAGTATATAATTGAATACAAGAGCATATAACTGAATAACGTTTGATACTCGTTTTTACCGTTTCGTACTCGCCGTAATGTGCGGATGGTTGCACTATTGTACTCCATTTTATTTGACCTTAGAACGCCTCTATACTTAAAAGACCATCTTAAATTTGGTACGTCCGATTGTTGAGGGTTAAGATCTATTCGCAACCTACTTCTGGAAATGCCTGTTCATAGTACTAAATATTTTAAGTCATCGTTCACAATTCGATGAATTTCACTTTGGAATGCCTTGCCAATCCACGTTAAGCGCGCAAAGACTGTTGACAACTTTAAAACATTTGTAAGAAATCACTATTTGAACTGTCAAACATAAAAATTTTAGTGTCACCTAATTGCATTATATATCATCCGTAGATTTAATTTATTTGTGTTCAATTGTATTAATCAAGACTCATCGATATGTTATTTTATTGTATATATATTTTTATGTATATGGGAATATGTATGCAATTTATGTATTTGTTTTGTTTATTTATTTATTGATATATCGTCTTTTGGGTATTTCATTGTGCACTACCTACAATTATTTTATGTAGTTTCCTATCTTTAAGACTTGGGTTCTCTGGAAGAAATTACTTTAAATTATTAAGGCCGCCTTTGTGTGCATTTGTATTTTATTTTGTATCGTACTTTATACATCGATTGTATGTGTTTCTTTTATATTGTGCACAGTAAATAATATTTCATTCACTCATTCATTCATTCATTCATTCATTCACGGGGAGAACGCAAGACGAATGTAACGAAAGTATTCAAGCTCTGCGGTATTAATAAAATATGATTGCACTACGAAAATTACGAATCATCCACAATATAGATATGGCAACGTGAGAATGTGAAGAAGCTTCCGGAATGCTGCCAAACCATACTGAATCCTTCTATTGGCTTCCTTCGTGAAGTTATGTTTACCTGATTGCAATAGTTGCCCGTGGTAGACGTATTCGTCTACGACTTCGTGAATAGCACCATCGACCTTCACCGGCCTAGGGAGAAACATGATAGAACATGACCTATGCCTTGTCCAAGTTTATCCTAAGACCGATATGTCGGGAGAATTCATTTAGGATGTGCAACATTTCCTGTAAGCTCTCCAACGACTCGGTCAACACGAAGATGTGAGAGGTAATCGCCGTTAATATTTATGCCGCATTTTGTCCAGTTCAAAGTACTAAAAATGTCCTCCAAAGCATTAGTGAACAGTTTCGGGGAAATAATGTCGCACTCCTTGATGCAAATGGATTGGTCGCTTTACTATTTTCTTGTGTCCAGCCGTGAATCTGACATGCCAGGATTTTCCATTTCATAAAAACAACAACACATCTTTACGCTAGTTCTCTTATGGGTACGCGGAGTCAACGGAGTGCCACAAATAAATTCTTGCGATACGCACGCACACCCGTCTCGAAAAACCGACACTCTGAATTTAGCTAGATTTTCAAAGATAGTTACCATAATGCGGAATATTAAAACTTTCAATGTGTTAAATACCTTTTTTTCTGTTGTTTGCGTCGGTTTCTTTTTCTACAAACGTAGAATAAGGGCGACGGAAACATTTTAAAAAAGATATTTCTCTTGTTACGCCAATTAAATATAATTTCTAACGCGTGTACATAAGTACGCACATATTTTTTGGTTCTCGGGTTATTTAGGATTTGATCTTAATTCCACGTTTCACTCTATTGATCCAAATCGCTTAAGTTTCTTACTTTCGCTTGAAGAGAGTTGTAAAAATACTGTTTGACGTGTGATAAGCTGACTCTATTGTATTTAAAACCCGTTCATTTATGTAATGGTATAAGAGACCGTGACAGCCAGGCCGTTCTCATTCTATAAAATTTAGAATTTTCTCAGCGCGCGCTTTAAATATTTGAACAATATTTTACAAGTTAGTGCCATTTTGTTTTAGGTGACTTGGAGCAACCCCACCATGTTTCAAGCCTTATCGTGATGGTGGGGCTCAGTAGCTTGGGGTGAACCTAGACTCCTGGGGCGAAGAAACTGTCTCGGTGGTATCAGTCCCTTAGGGGAATGATTAGCCGTCGAAGTGCCCAGATGGTTGGTAGTTCCGAGGCACCTCACCAAAGCACCAATCACTGACGGTTTTTGTGGCTATTCGTCACAATCATAGGGCACGAACTTCACAACCCACTGGAACCCACCCAAGGACAGTGATGGCGTGTAAATGTGTTCCCCTCGAAACAAAAGAAACTATAATTTTCTTTACAAAACGATTAACTAATTATCCACAGACACTTGGATGGTAGAGTTTCAATAAGGTCCAAGTGAGGCGCATAGGGAAAACAGACGAGTTATGATTTCGGCAGTATAATGTGGTGCGAGTCTCACATACTATTAGACCCCAGGATCGATGATGGCATATAAATGAATAACCCCACGTCAACAAAAACAAAGTATATGAAGAGCCAAGTTCAATAATATTTTCTTTAAAAGAGCGAATAGGCGAATAGATTGATATAGTGTACCGTAGGGCGTCCTCGATAGAATCGGAAGGTGTCTATGTTAATAGTCGGTTTTAGGATAGAATGGAATAGAAATACATTTACTCATTTATCCACTATAGAACTGACTTTGTACTGTTGTGTTCATAACACACATAATACAGTAGTTAATATTTAACTATCAATAGCTCATTGACGTCTTAGTAACAACGTGTGAAATCGGCCTTACTGTTTTGATTCCCTTTCAAATTAATTAAAATATAATATAGAAACACAAATTTCTAAGGGGTTCATGGAATGGAACATGCTGCATTGCACCTGAATTGGGCTGAAACGTCCCGGGTGGTACCTCTCACTCACATGATACTGCCTTGTAGTGACTCATTGTGTGTGATTTGTGAGTAGCCATCAGCCCATTAGCGGTGGGGTGAAGGAGGGTGATGCTATTATAAAACAGCACGGAATAATATGCAACGAATTTATCACTTGAAAACATAATCTGTAAAGTGTATATTCCACGATTGCCTCTAATAGTGAATGCTTAACAAAAATAGAGGCGTTAAGAGTGATATCATAGATGTAAGTTTATGTGCACTATTGTAGCGGTCGGCGCAGTCCATAGACATGCTTATTTATGAGCTAATCAGCGGACACAGCTGTTGCACGGCACATTACCTCTCCTCAGACAAGCTGTAATATGGTTAATATACTTTACGTGTGCATCTCAAGTTTGAAACGACGCAGCGAGTTTATTGTAAACGACGTACGGCCTCTTTATGTTCTATGATATCCTAGAACTTCTCATACAGCAGACCACTAAAACATTTAGTTTGTTTGTGATTATATATTTAATATTATTATTAAAATGGCATTTACCGAATCTTTTATACTGTAACTTACTGTCTTTTTATACTGTAAGTTAGTAGAAAACTTTATTTTTGGACATCGGGTCTCCGGCATGCGTCACGGCAGCAGTTCAGTTCGTGGGCTAGTGTTACCTCAGCCGTCGAGCTGGCCCAATTTGGCTACAATGCCGCTCTACACCGTCTCTTGCTTATATCTTCACAGATGATTATCAAATTACCGTTATATTTCACGTAAACACGGACACATGTACTGCAATTACTATTATTAGTAAAACTATTAATAAGTTACTAGTACAGTTCGTGTATACCATAAAATTGAATGGAAATTGCATTTTTTTTTTGTTTTTTCCTGATTTATACATTAGACATTAATTGTATTCGAAATTGCAAGCTTATATGTCTGCTAGAATTGCCTTCAATTTAAGATGATCGGTGAGTTAGTCAAAGAGCCAGTGAGTGTAACAATGAAGAAATTATTAAAAGTTCTTGCTCTTAAACTAGTGGTTTAAATTGTAAAAAATTAGAAATATATCGTGTCTATACAATGCATAGTTCCTTACAGAAAATTTGGGGATTGGGAATAAAAATGAGTTAAAACTTCTGTTCAGCTAATTTGTCTTTCTTCGCAACCAATTGCTGTTTTCTCTGACATTACGCCTAGCGGGTCCCGCACCACACTTCATGTTGTTCACATGTATAGACACAGAGGACAGAAACGTTCAAAACGACTATCTTACAATAAAAATATACGAGTGAATATTGTATAAAACAATTTAAATAATTAAAATATACAAATTATATTACTTACTATTGCTATTGCTAGATTACTTCTGAGTGCCAGAATTGTGTACGTTTTAGTTGATGAAGAAACATGAGTGAAATAGGAATTCAATACTGTACTAAGAAGCACAGGTAATTTTAAAGAAAAATTCAGATGATAACTTACAAGTAAACAAATAATGAACTTCTACTTCGTGGAGACAGCGACGAAGGCTCTGACTGTGTGTATATGGTTTATTACCAGTTAGTCCAAGTCTACGTCTGCTGCACCTGAGAGCCACTACTCAATCCTCTTATAAAAGGATTATTAGCAAGCCTTTTATGCCAATTGAAATGCAATCTTTGTGATTTCTCTTTCAAGGATTTAAAAAGCATTATACGTATCGTATGGATTCAATGTTGGTATTATAAACCGAGCTCATCGTATTGAGAATTGGCGAGGCATGGTGTAAGCGATGTGCGACGTGATGGATATATTGTGCAATTTATATCTTAGTACAACAATGCATTTAAGATGTTCCTTAATACGGTACATGTTCACAACAGTTCCCAAATAGATCCTGACGAACTTGCCCAGTCACTACTCCAAATTCATAACTATGTCACCTTACATTTCCCGTTATACAGCAGTTCATTCCTTCGAAAAATGATGGAGCTTGACCAAAACATTTTACGTCGCACACAACTAAAGTAAAAGTACAAAAAGGTAACCTACAAGAGAATGATATGAATAGCTTTAGTGTCCCACGAAATATACAACAAATGACTGCCCACTATTAAGTTTGGGTATTCATTCTCACTTAGTAGTACAGACCGTAATCACGCCGCGGTGTAACGCTATGTAAATATGTGTGGAATTTTATTAGTAAGTACCTTTGTTATCGCGTTTGTTGGAACGCTACATTCCCTGGAACTACGAGTAAGATTTAGAAAATTCTTTTTGTGTACAATTTTATTCACGAAGAAGGTTCTCATGACTAGAATCACGCGGAAGAAACCGCGGGGCGCCTTGTGGATGGAGGAATCAACCTGTTCATGCGTATGTCTTACAAACACCACGTATTGATATTTTTACAAAGTATCCTTGGCCAAACGAAAAATCGGAGCCCTTTTACGGCTACTGAGGCACGTGAACATCTGCACCATTACCATCCCGATACGTTGCCCTCCTTTCCTCCTGCCTTCCAATAAGCAATTGGCAACTTACAAAAACGCAAAAGACACGAAGCCGCAAATGTCACTTTACGACGGTATTATGTGGACGAGAAATACCCCTCTGCTCGTGCTGGCCCAATTAATTTACAATGCAACATGGCACTGCATCTCACTAAATTTGCAATTGTTACTCAATCAGTTTTATAACAACTTGAGAGGTAATACTTTTTACAATTTACCACCGGTTCAATTGACTCGGAGGCCTCTCGCTACGTGAGGTGTACATAAGTGTTAAAGGCATCCACAGACTTGGCAGCGCGGAGTACATTAGGATAATTCTTCCAAACTAATCCTTTTTCTTTTTGTTGACGCGGGGTCACGTATTTACACGCCATTACCATCTCTGGGTGGAAGTTATCGCTGGTGTAAGTTTAAGAGAAAATTACCAATACACACGGTGCGGTGCCCCGGAACTGCAAATCGACAGGTCACCTCTGGGCACGGCTATATGGAACGCTTAGGGACCGAAACCCTAAAGGAACTAGCTAGTGCTATGTCCGCAGCGGCCCAAGGTATATGAGGTGATTCAATCTGTCGTCAAGAGATGACTAGGGCTGCAGGACGCTGAAAATAATATCTAATTCGATTATTAAAATTTACGTACGAGTATTTTTTTACAAATGAGCAACATTTTAACAAGCAATAGGACCGTATTTATATTCAAAGCTCTAAGCAAGCTTCCCAATTAGTCGACAGAGTGCGACGTGGGCATTCCGTCGACTGGTGGTTTGGTGAGGTGTTAGCTATGAAAGAGCGTCAGAGTAATATTTTTGTGAAAAAGGTATCAAAACATCAGCACAAGTGAACCAAGATACAATTCTTGATGAGATTGTTTATCGCCTTAATAACACCATGTTCAATAACTAAGTATGGTCAACCCTAGTATTTTTATTATGATTATCGTGCAAAACTGTAATGTGGCTGTGCACTGCCAGAGGTGTTATGACTCGGTCTGTTACGGGGCAGTAATAAACGACGTTCAAACGGTAGCGGTTGTGTTACTTAGGAAACAAATCAAAACTCCAAAAACTTTCGCGAAGCTCAAAATTATATATTAATTAATTAATTATAATTACATTATATAAATCTTCAATCATAGCTTCTACAGCTTCAATTTTTTTTATAGTATAGGCAGGCATACTAGCAGTCCAACCCTTTTCACGAGTATTGACGCCCATGAACATCCGCAAAATTACTATGCTATCATTTTTAACGAGACGGCAAACGGGACTTAATCGCGTACTATTTTAATCAAAGTATTTACCTCGAGTCGGCCAATTCATTACGGCCGAAACGTAAATAACAACTACACAGTCCCGTTTTGTAATTTGTGTGAAAATACTAGAATAGCATTTTATGTGCTTTTGTTATTCGAATGTTAATGGGTGTCGTCAGTATTCAACCGAGGTGACCCGATTTGTCTACTGTACATAAAACACAACTTGTGTCATTTCAATGTCATGTCCCAAAGATGGCCGCGACGTCCATTTGCAACACATTTCCGCTTCATAGTCTTCAATTTCACGAGCGAGTGACTTTAAACATCGTGCAATAATCTTTAAGACGTACCAAAAATTAGGGTCTCCTGTGTCTCTCCAGTGGGAGAACAGACGCGTAGCTTGATAGAAATTGGGACTTAAATTCATATGTGCCTGAAATCTATCCTTAACTTTAATTAGTTCGCATTTATAAGAACACCCTGATGGTGTAGGCGAAACGGGTGCTCAGGAAGATGTAGTCCATCAACTCAGCGGCAGTCTATTTGCCAATCCCAGATTCGAGTAGCCGATAATCTATTGAATATAAAAAGTAAAATTAAATTATTTTTTATTAATAATGAGCAGGTGCACGCGACTTCATTCACGCACTACTTCTAATTTGGAAATAACAATAGAAAAATTATTTCCCTGATAGTGATCTAGACATCCTATGTTCCAGTTTTCGAAATAAATTACACCGTTTATGTTACCCAGAATTATGAGCTATACAAGAAGAAAGTTTTATTCAAATTCGTCCGTTACTTCCGGAGATTAGCGTGTACAAACAGACAAACATATGAACCTACAAGCAGACTGTTTCCTTATATTTTTTGTACCGTTTACTTTTATTTCTTACGAAAAATATTTAATGTACAGACACACTTTTATATATATATATACATTGTAGTCCAATTAGCCGGCACGACCGAGGAGGTATGCTGTAAACGGGATTCGCTGCTATGCTGTAAACGGGAACGTGGCGTGGGGTTCGTGAGTTACGCAGTTACACAGTTGACACGTCTGCATACTAATCACATATTACATGAGGACATGCGGATATCTATGGACGTCGGTAGCCTTTAAAATATATTTACAAAAAAAAAGGTGATGATTTTTAGGCGGTTACTACACATCTATCTAAATACGCAATAATCATCTACCTATATTCAAAAAGTTACTATGTTACTTAAAAGAATCACCTCTAAAAATGACCTGGATTCAATATTAAATACTGCTATTAACAATATTTTTAGGAAAATAAAAGTGTAAAATACTGCGATCAACCACGTTTACTGAATTACGAATCACACCGTATGACGTCACGTTCGGATAAAATAAGCCGTTTAGTTCAAACTTGTCTCGACAACTCAGTCGAAACTACACGAACGTGGCATCAAATTAGCGCCATGACACCTACAAGCATTTTTGGGCACCATTATTAAATAGTCTGTTGAAAATATAAAATTTTACAATAAAACTTATTTTGTACTCATGTACCGACATTATAAAAAATCCAAAATCTGTCGTCTTGCAAATAATTGAGTGAGAACTACTTCAACGTTACATGTTAAATTAATATTCATAAATTGTATAAATAAATGGACCGATAAAAAGGCGAGTGGCTTAATTATAGCTTAACATTACTGAACACAAAAAGGTTGGTTATTTACATTTAAACACCGCTCTCAGCCGCCGCGCCCAGTTATTAGCTGCGCCGAATGTTTCCTGTGTATTCCGCTAAACAGACTCGCGACACGGTCTAACGTAGTATTACGCCGTACCACGTCAATGTTATGCTACTTAAATACCTTTACAGCACATTTTGTTAGAGTTTTCGTGAATATGTTGCATGTGAAATGTTGAAGTCATATTTCATTTGGCGTGTTAGGGGAAAATGATGTAAGTAAATGTTAACGACGGTACGACACCGTGCAGTTAGCTAAAGTCAAGATCTTAGTTCTCATAACAATGTTTACAATTTATGATCACATATATTATTTATATAGCATTTTTATATATAATTATTTTATACATATACAAATATCCATGTCAAATTAGCCGGAATGTAGCCATCATGTCATGTACGTAAAAACATATGCTATAGAAAGCGATAATCATAATAAAAATACTAGGGTTGAGCATACTTAGTTATTGAACATGGTGTTATTAAGGCGATAAACAATCTCATCAAGAATTGTATCTTGGTTCACTTGTGCTGATGTTTTGATACCTTTTTCACAAAAATATTACTCTGACGCTCTTTCATAGCTAACACCTCACCAAACCACCAGTCGACGGAATGCCCACGTCGCACTCTGTCGACTAATTGGGAAGCTTGCTTAGAGCTTTGAATATAAATACGGTCTTATTGCTTGTTAAAATGTTGCTCATTTGTAAAAAAGTATTCGTACGTAAATTTTAATAATCGAATTAGATATTATTTCCAGCGTCCTGCAGCCCTAGTCATATCTTGACGACAGATTGTGTCGCCTCATATACCTTGGGCGGCTGCGGACATAGCACTAGCCAGTTCCTTTAGGGTTTCGGTCCCTAAGCGTTCCATATAGCCGTGCCCAGAGGTGCCCTGTCGATTTGCAGTTCCGGGGCACCACACCGTGTATATTGGTAATTTTCTCTTAAACTTACACTAGCGATAACTTCCACCCAGAGATGGTAATGTCGTGTAAATACGTGACCCCGCGTCAACAAAAAGAAAAAGGATTAGATTGGAAGAATTATCCTAATGTACTCCGCGCTGCCAAGTCTGTGGATGCCTTTAACACTTATGTACAACTCACGTAGCGAGAGGCCTCCGAGTCAATTGAACCGGTGGTAAATTGTAAAAAGTATTACCTCTCAAGTTGTTATAAAACTGATTGAATAACAATTGCAATTTTAGTGAGATGCAGTGCCATGTTGCATTGTAAATTAATTGGGCCAGCACGAGCAGAGGGGTATTTCTCGTCCACATAATACCGTCGTAAAGTGACATTTGCAGCTTCGTGTCTTTTGCGTTTTTGTAAGTTGCCAATTGCTTATTGGAAGGCAGGAGGAAAGGAGGCCAACGTATCGGGATGGTAATGGTGCAGATGTTCACGTGCCTCAGTAGCCGTAAAAGGGCTCCGATTTCTCGTATGGCCAAGGATACTTTGTAAAAATATCAATACGTGGTGTTTGTAAGACATACGCATGAACAGGTTGATTGCCAGCCGCCTCCTACGGACATGTGGATATGTTGCGCGTAATTTAGTTATTATGTAGTTGTTGCCCTCTTTACACAAATCCGTCATATAAGCCAACACCAATTGTGTGACCGGTACAGCCCTGGTTGTTGCGACCAGAATTATTCGCAATATTTGATCATCTCCAGTAGCCAGTCTTACCTGCTTTCATATCCTCCTTAAAACATATTTTTAGAATCAATTCATTACAATTAGTATTCGCTACAAGTACAGTCGAAACGAGCTTAACAAAAGTAATGATTAAACGGGCCGCTCTCGATATCTGTCTACATTTAAGTTGTAAACGAATAATATATTAAAGGAAATCGGAGAATGGCGGCGCATTTCGATTTTATTACCCTGATTTCTGTTTGTATATAAAAAGGATTCGACACGGCTCCCGGCGCCTCAGTTGATAACGTGGCGGTTAGTACGCGTGTTACTTCAGAGGTCGTGGTTTCAAATCTTGCCTAGGTCATGGATGTTTATATATGTGTTACAGACACACATAAAATTTCCGATTTTTTTTTTTTTTTAATATTAAAAAATAAAAATATTTCCATTGCCTAGTACCTTTGTTTCCTACTTGGCACATGTCTGGCTAACATGGTATGAGTGATATTGATGATAGCTAACGAGCGAGTGGTCGCGAGCCTCTTTAAATCAAGGGCGTAATGCGTTCCGCCGTCAACGCCGACACCTCAAAGGGAGACCGTCTCGGTGATTATTGTCCCGGTATCCAAAGGAGAGATGGAGGCATTTATAGCTAAAATAAAAGCTCGCAAAACCATCCCGGACCCTGACGGAATACAACTTCTCGAGCTTTGGTTTCTGGCCATGATAGAACTGGGTGCCACGTGTAAAACCACTTTTCACTGCGTTGTCTGAAACAGGAACTTTTTCCAAATGATTGGAAAACGGAAAGACTAATCATGATCCAAAAAGAAGGCCCGGTGGAATAGCCTTCGACTAATCGTCCTACACAACGAGCGGAGGGAGATGATTGAGTACATACTCTAAGCCCGCATTGTGCGGGATCTAAAGGAAGTCGGTTCGAATCTCAGTGACCTCAGGGATCTCACTTGGGTAGTTGAGGAAACCAGGGTGGTTTCGGCGAGATCACTTGATATTGCGTTGCCTTAATACTTTACCTTAACCTTTGCCGCAAGTCTGGAGGCACTAAAATTCCATGAAATATAGCTCCAGTGGATGGTTGTTGCATAGGTATGCAAAATCATCCGCCTACAGAGGTTCTGTAGGCGTGTTGCGTCCTCTCCGTCAAGAGCATGTTAGCCTATACGGTAGATGTCTTGCGATGTTCATCAGGAGTCCGTTGTACGGCCTCTTTTATGGAACATTGGATTCGACTGGGTCCTACGTGTTGCTCACTTATCAGGTGAGAGCGTGTTCGTTAAGCAGATGACACCACAGTGACAGTCCGTGGAACTACCTTCGCAGAAGCTTGAATTTTTGCTGTGGCCAGAGTCGCATAAGTTGTAGCGTGAGTGCCAAGTTTGGGTCTTCAGGGGGCTTTAAACAAATTCAACGCCGTATGTTTCCGTGGGGCTCACAGATCACCGCCTGTAAGGGTTACCCTCATCAAAGGGATGGCCCTATCGAGTCGACTATGTTATATTTAGGTCTCGTCCTCGACAGTTGATGGACTTACCTGGTATTCAATTCTATTTCCGGTACCTGAATCTAAGACTCGTGAGGGCTGTCGAGGGAATATACGAGGGCTGGTAAAGGCTAAAATCCGTAGCCATAAACGTTGCACCCGTTGTATATATATATACGCCTGATCATATCCTACAATAATGCGGAATGAAACTCGCCGAGTTTGAACTAGCATATCCACCGTGGATCCTTTATTTACAAAGAGACGCACGACTGTAACCAGATTTCAAAAAATGAACCAGAAGACACAAAAGTCTTCGCTAGTCCGTGGCCACTCCATCCACAAGGCGCCCCGCGGTTTCTTCCGCGTAATTCTAGTCATGAGAACCTTCTTCGTGAATAAAATTGTACACAAAAAAAATATCTAAATCTTACTCGTAGTTCCAGGGAATGTATCGTTCCAATAAACGCGATAACAAAGGTACTTACTAATAAAATTCTACACATATTTACATAGCGTTACACCGCGGCGTGATTACGGTCTGAACTACTAAGTGAAAATGGATACCCAAACTTAATAGTGGGCAGTCATTTGTTGTATATTTTGTGGGACACTAAAGCTATTCATATCATTCTCTTGTAGGTTACCTTTTTGTACTTTTACTTTAGTTGTGTGCGACGTATAAAATGTTTTGGTCAAGCTCCATCATTTTTCGAAGGAATGAACTGCTGTATAACGGGAAAGTAAGGTGACATAGTTATGAATTTGGAGTAGTGACTGGGCAAGTTTGTCAGGATCTATTTGGGAACTGTTGTGAACATGTACCGTATTAAGGAACATCTTAAATGCATTGTTATACTAAGATATAAATTGCACAATATATCCATCACGTCGCGCGTCCCTTACACCATGCCCCGCCAATTCTCAATACGATGAGCTCGGTTTATAATACCAATATTGAATCCATACGATGCGTATAGTGCTTTTTAAATCCTTGAAAGAGAAATCACAAAGATTGCATTTCAATTGGCATAAAAGGCTTGCTAATAATCCTTTTATAAGAGGATTGAGTGGTGGCTCTCAGGTGCAGCAGACGTAGACTTGGACTAACTGGTAATAAACCATATACACACAGTCAGAGCCTTCGTCGCTGTCTCCACGAAGTAGAAGTTCATTATTTGTTTACTTGTAAGTTATCATCTGAATTTTTCTTTAAAATTACCTGTGCTTCTTAGTACAGTATTGAATTCCTATTTCACTCATGTTTCTTCATCAATTAAAACTTACACAATTCTGGCACTCAGAAGTAATCTAGCAATAGCAATAGTAAGTAAGATAATTTGTATATTTTAATTATTTAAATTGTTTTATACAATATTCACTCGTATATTTTTATTGTAAGATAGTCGTTTTGAACGTTCCTGTCCTCTGTGTCTATACATGTGAACAACTTGAAGTGTGGTGCGGGACCCGCTAGGCGTAATGTCAGATGTATTATCTACAAAATATTGACTATCAGTATTTTGTAGAAAATTTATTCATCTTCATATCGACAATGTATATTTCTGGCCACACCGGATTTTTATCCGCATCGAGGCACTATATTGGTAAGTATGTCGCAAGGGAAAATATTACTAATTTATTCTTAGCTACTCGAAATCCTACAAAGCGAGCTACTGCAGCTATAATCGGTGGTTGGATAAGGAGGCTTCTAGATGATACTGGTATTCAGGCGTCAGCTGGAAGCTGTAGATCAGCAGCTTCAACTTTAAATTGGGTAAAAAAAATACCATGTGAATAACACTTTAGGCAAGGCTACGTTTTGATTTTACCTAGCATCTTAGTTAATGTGCATTTAAATTTAAAATATAATATGTCCAATCACATTATTGCGTTTAATTTTCATTTTACTTCCAAAATATTAATACAAGCTACCAGCAGATTAGAAACACTCTCTTATGAGGGACGGAACGAATAATGTATAAATTTTACATTCAAATAAATTCTCTCAAATCTTCAAACGGAACACATAATGTATAAAAATTCCGACGACCGAAGTCCCAGTAACGTCTTCCCGGTCCGGAAGTGGTAGGTGGCGCTATAGATGCATCTAGCACCCAGGCGAGCCTAATGAATGTACTCTTATAAGGGACTTCAGACGCCATTGGAAGCATAACACAAATTTTATTCGAAGGTATTTTTTTTACATATTGTCATTAGAAGATAAATTATGAATATGAAATGGCTATGACCTCAGCGTTGTAATGATGATTTAAATTAATGTCACTTATAGGAAAGTCTTCAGTTATCAGAGGTCACATTGAAGTGTTGTAAGAGGATCGGGGCGAGTAGCCTTTGTCCTACGAATAACAAGGTTTAGGTCTGCAAAAGCTCTTGAATGTACTCAACTTATAGCAATCGAGATTATTGCAATGATAGCGTATATTTTTGTAGTTTAGATGATGAAGAGGTCTTTGTGGTAATAACAGCCGTTACGAGTGTGTGTGGATAATGACAACGTTTCAAGTGAAGTCACGACATCCCTAAGTAAAGTCACAAGAGTTACATGGATATTTTATTACAAACGTGTCTGCGGTAGAATTATATTATAACGATGAACAATATGCTTGCATATGCACGCGACTAATTTATAGTATAATTAAAAACACGCAAGCTTTTTGTGAACGACTCCCTCAGTACACCTCCTATCCGCATGAGTATTATGCTGATGTGTTGCCTTCCTTCCATCCTCCTCCCCAATGCGTATGGAAACACACAAACTACACGAAATGTGCGATAGTATGTAAGCGAAATTTTATGTTGTTGCGAGTGTAGCATGCTCTACTATTGTAGGAAAATAGTTTGATGTGCTACTATTGTAGCAGAATTGTATGATGCGCTACTTTTGTAGCAGAATTGTGTGATGCGCTACTATTGTATCAGAATTTTGTGATGTGCTACTATCGTAGCCGAATTGTATAATGCGATGCTATTGTAGTAGAATTGTATGATGCACCACTATTGTAGCAGAACTGTTGATACTATCTACTACAAATGCATATTATGCTTTGTACATCGTATTAATGAGCGACGTAGCGCGTGACGTCACAAGTGACTACGACTGATATGGATTATAGCACACGTAAATATAGGCTCTGCGGCTGGGAGCTTTTATTTTATGAACATTAACCTATAAATTAAATTGAAATACAGGATCGTTCGTTATCCTTTATTTGTATATCCTTTATCGTTTATGGCGTTTTTCATCGCATAGGCAGAAAAGTATAGGATGATTCTATTGGTAATCATGTAATATTATAAAACAAATTCCACAGCTGAGTCGGTATGTGACTGATTTTCTTAAAATGGTGTTCTCAAATCGGAAATACCTCTGTTCTAATGGAGATATTTTCGAGGAAGGTATTTGTTATAAGGTTCCAGAATGGTTGGAGTTGCCTTTTTGTGGGGGACAACCCCATCTGTGGAGGTGGCGACAGCCCCTTAGGAGGCTGATGAGCCGTCAAGTTGCCCTGATGATTTGTTGTTCCAGGGTACCACACCAAAGGTGGCATTGATGGCACACACGGTGGTTTTTGAGGCTATACGGCACTATAATATGCCGCCAATCCTACACACCACTGGACCCCAGCCAGGGCCAGTGATAGCGCGCAAATGCGTTTCCTCGCGTCAAAAATGAAAGAAAAATGGTTTGACCCATATAGTACTTTGATTTAATTATAACTGAAAATTAAGAAGCTTTAAAGAACAAAAAGGGTACAAATGTGAAACGATTTTCCATCAACTCAGCGACAATAGCAGCAGGTGACGTCACAAGTATACTAACAGTTTAACTTCTTTAGTTTTAATAAATTGCTAGAAAAGCAACACAGTAAAATTATACTGATATTGTGAATATTCTTCCAAACACTCTTAAAATTCCTTATTGTGTATTGTCGCGAGCAAGCCCAATCTTCAAGTCTCTTTGAGCTTATAGAGAATATTTTATAATAACTAAGTCCAGTCAATGCGATGGGTCTTTATTAATGATGCATAAAATTCATATCTGAAAGAGTTATAGCCACACTACCTTGCAGCTGATTGGATCGGCAGGACCGGGGAGGTACCACTCGCTCATATGATACCACATTAAAGGAATAATTACGCCTTCTCGATATATGTGGTTTGTAAGTCTCCGGTAGCCCCATCGAGGGCAGAGTTCAGGAGAGGAGTAATTCACCTGCATTACCTGGGGGATATCAACGTCGTCTTCACTGGTCTGCTTCTTATCATCCGCACTACTGCTACTATTACAGATAACATATTGTTATATAATTTATTAAAACTAAACAAGTTATACTGTTAGTGCACTTGTGACGTCACCTGTTGGTAGAATAGATTCGTGTCATCGTGGTACAGCAGCCTATGGTCAATCCAGACACCTAGCGAGGCGAGGCCTAGAGGCGCTGCTTTTTAGACTTGTTCTATAAGATGAACCAAAAAGCCGGGAGATGAAGCGCTATTTGTACCCCTCTTATGAGAAGAGGAGACGCAATGAGAAGAGGGGAAGCAAGCGAGGACGAGGCACTTTAGCACACAGGGCAAGTGGCTAGTCCGAAAGTTGGCGGAGTTGTCCTGTTTTACAAGGCAACTCCGTCAGGTGGTGGTGTCGGCCCCTTAGGGGACTGTGACCTGATGAATTGTAGGTCCTTGTTGGTTCAACTTTAACTATAGTGACAATGGCAGCTCGCGTTTCAGTGGGTATTCGGCTAGTGCCGATAGTTCGTGTGCCGCAAGTGTCTAGTACCACTTGGCCCCACCCAGCATCGATGTTGGCGCGTAAATGCGTTTCCCTGCGTCACCAAAAAAGGTAAAGGAACTTCAATTACACTTTACTAAAAAATACATTTCGCTCCTTATTATTACTACTATGTAGTATATTTGTTAGTTCTACCATAAACTACACAGGATTTCGGCGTCGTTAATTAAAAAAATATTTGAATTTCGAACATCAATTTATTTAGATAGTTTTGATGTGGCTATTTATATTGCCGTACAGAGTAGTGGAAATATATTCTTTTAGCAAATTATTTTATATAAAATGTAAATAAAATTCAATAAAATATGATTGGTTAGAGAATCTAAAAATAAATATTTAAGAGTTGATATTTAGTTTTATTTGCATTCCGTTTTTATTTAAATGCAATCGCACTATTTTGGTTCTACTGACTTACCTTTTTGTAATATAATGGTCCAACGAGCGATCGTGCCTTTTTCAAGTTTGCAATATTTTACGAATATTGCTAATTATAATAGTTATGATCTTTAATTTATGAAAATGAAAAATCAAAACATTGCAGCAGTAAAATACAGTAAGTAAGTACTGTTAGCGTTAAATTTAACAATATTAAATGTTAATAAATTCTTTATTTCAGGTTTAAACCCAAATCATTACAAGTATATTTAAAATATACATACATAACAATATCAAAATATCAATAATTCAAAATGTCAATAGATAATATATTTTAGTAATTATATATACTTCCACTCGGGCATTGTTACAGAGGCATATCTATTACAACAACGCTGGAGATAAAGTTAATCATACCTACTCGTTATCATCCTCATAAATAGATGAATAATTATAGATTTTGAGAACTTCTATCAACTGGACTTGTGGACTTCTGACATTTCAGTCCACTCGTAACTATTGTTGCCATAAAACTTTTGGAACGTCGGTATAGTCAAATAATTAAATAAACCACGACAAAATCCGTAAAGGTAATTTTATTGTAATGAGGAACATTCGCATAAACTTAAGAAATCAATATTGTCACGTTTTAGTCTATAAAATTCTATAAAAGGAATGAACACTTCTGGGGATAAAGGGCTGTTAATGGTTTAGTTAGAATTTTAGATACATTTGCTTAATAATTATCTCTCCACATTCACGATCCAGGATAGACTTAAAATATTACCAGAAACAAACAATGTAATGAACATAGTTTTTAATAAGGGTTAGTAAAAAATGAGGCTATGGAGTCTTTTATCTCATGTCCGAGACTCCCTGCAGCAACCAGGAGGTATCCTCTATATGTTTGTCCCAAACCATTAACTTTCACAGATTGTCATTCGATGCTCAAATTCCATAGTTGAAGAATATAGTGCCATTATATCTTCATATTCAATCTCAATTTGATAAAAAAAGGAAAAGGAGTAGGGCTCTGAAAAGGAACACATAATCAATAAAATTCCGTGCCATCAGGCTATATATATATATATATAGATACTCAGTTACAATTAAAGGGAATCTAACAACCAACTTTCACACGTGGCATATACTATTCAAACTAACACATTATTGATACGGTCTATCAAATTAACAGCCAGACATGATGTACAGATCATGTAAATAACTATATCAAAATGCACACTTAAACATTTTAACATTAACAAAGACTTTACTAAAAAATACATTTCGCTCCTTATTATTACTACTATGTAGTATATTTGTTAGTTCTACCATAAACTACACAGGATTTATATAACCTTGTGCGACAGTTGTATGTACTTAACGTCACCCTAAAGAAACACTCCTCTCTCAATTACGATCGTAATGCTTTTGTAAACCAGCGCAGAAAATGTACTGGATATCGCAAGTAGCAAAGTTAATGTGTGTATGGCTCGAAGGTTCTTCTATTTTCGTGGAAGGTTTCCGTACAACAAGCTGAACAAAATATTGTCTATATATGACCTCAATAGAAGTGAATGCAAACGGACAGTTTCGAACTGGTTAACATATTTAAATTATGATGCTACTGAAAGACTTATAACTAAGATTCATTAAATGGATACGCCTCCCTTACGTTGTTATTTTTCACCTTCACATATAATATTTTTTTTTCTCTGTTTCTTTTTTTTTTCGGAGGGACCTACTACTGGTTGGCGGCACTTGGCCAGCCCTAACAGTTCGACTGATTACGGAAGACTTTTTGTCTTCTGGACTCTGTTTCTTATATAAACACACATCGTAGAACCAAAATCTCACCGACTTTTTTTTTTTTATTATTATTTATATAGGTTTTATAATTTTATTTTTATGTAAGACTTAATTGGTTTAATTACTCATTTGGTTTAATCTCAACAAAATAAGTAAGAGCATGTATTGTGCCTTGTATGTGTGGTAGGGAGCCCGGTGATCAGTACTACAGGTGTGGACCACCAGACTCCGGTCTCTCGTCACAACTGCAATGCCAAATATATTATGAATTCAGATTGTTTAAAGTGATTGAGAGAAAATTAATTAAAATATTATTATTATATATATATATATATTTGTCTCTACATTTAGAGACAAATATATATAATAATATTATTTTTATTAATTTCGGACACTAGAGGACTAGTAGATCGGCAACGCATCTACTTGTCCTCTAGTTTTGCGGGTGTCTACGTGAGTTGCTGATCACTCACTTACAAGTGGCTTAACTGCTCGTTTGCCACCAATGCTATAAAACAAAAATCCATAACTTTCGCTGTTCTATATTAGGTATAACTTCATTACTATCAAAATAATACTACATTAATATGAAAGAAATATTTTGCTATCAAATATTTTACCGTGAAATATAAGAAAAATAATTCTTATTGAACTATATTGCACAAGTTTAAAGTTAAATTGAAGAAATATAAAAAACAAATCCACATACATATTTATATTGTTATGAAGAGTAAATAGTTGACTAGATTTAGTTTCTTTGCACTGAATTAGTTACGTAATTGCTGGACCGATATAAAAAATCATTTACTATTAGAATCTCATATTATCAGTGATGAATATACACTGTATAACATTTTGAAAACGTTTCGATCGTTATGTAAACTTTGATAACGTAACCAAAATGTGAAAAAAATATCAAAATGAATCCTTACAACTGTCCCGATAGACGCTGTTCTGTCATAAATTTTGAATTTTAATTTGTTATGTGTTGAATATGTGTAATTCTTACGAGGCCGACATTAAATTAACATTCATTATTGTTCTATTTTTGTAATTCAATGACTTCTTGAAATATTTCGTAAAATATCCATGCGTAGCTGTGACGGACTGCTAGTATATGTGAAAGCGAAATAACATTCAGTGACTAATCACGAAATATGAAATACTATGACATTTACGAACTACAAATTGGGCGAACAGGTTACTAGTTGCAGACTTTCTCTAAGAACAAATTTTAGAAAACACCACTACATTTGTTGTTGTTGGGGGTGGAATATGCGGGTGAAGCCGCGAGAGGTTGCTAATATTATATACGTTTAGACAGGTAAATCAAACAATGATAATGATGACACAGATACTAGTTTATAAAATACTCCAATATATTTTGTGCTTCAATCAAATAGCATTCGAAAACACAACAGCGATTATAAAAGAAACAAAAATTCAACTAATAACGGCGGAGCCAGGTCAGATTCATTTGTTCTGGCAAATTTAATAAAATTAAAATATGAGGTATTTTCCTTTGACCTTAACCTACTGGTGAAGTTCCTATGTCAAACAGGTAACAGCGTAGGAGTTGAGAAGCTCCCACGACGGTTCAAGCCCTGTCGTGGCGGTGGGGCTCAGTAGCCTGGTGTGGACCCAGACGCCTTGGGTGAAGCTAATTGAACCGAGGAGGCCAGTGCTCTTTATACCCCTCTTATAAGAAGATGGGATTAAAGAGCAGGAGGAGAAGCCGCTCTTTTTACCCCGCTAATAAGAAGAGGGGAAAAAGGAGGCAGCACTATTGCGCACTTGGCAAGGGGAGAGAATGGTATCCTCACCCCATTGTGTTATCCCAAAGTTGGTGCGGTTGTCTTGTTCACTTGCGGTGGTTTTAGTGTGTACTTGGCGCTTTGATTTGTCGCGAGCCCCACACACCACGGGACTCCACCTAGGGCCGGTAAAGGTGCGTAAATGCGCATAAAATACGTAAAAAGAAGGAATAGCAAAGCCGTAAATAATAAGTTCTTCTCTTGTTTTCATGGATTTATAGTCAATGCTTTTCTTATACATATTAGCCAAGGATCACTGGAAAATCTTGAAAAGTAGCATTACTTTACGTCAGTCCTCTTAAAAGACTTACTTGCTTTCAAAACTTAAGAAATACCATATCTAGTATCGAGTAAAATAAAATACAACGCCTCATACACGACTAACAAAAGGGGCTTTACCTATCATTCATATATTACATATACACCGAGCTCACCGAGCCTCAGCAAAGTAAAAATATTGTAATAGCATATTATAAATGCAGCACTTAGCGATAAATACCTATTATTGTGCTACGTCATAGATCTCCGCTACGTGAGAGCTACGATGTAAATACGCTACCCGAGCACTACCTCGACTCCCTTTCGTTACGCGGTGCTTATTATATGGAATATCAACCCTATTATCATTACGAACACCGAGCAGCATCCTGCGATTTCCCCCGCGTAATTCCGGTCATATTATTCGTAGCCTTCCTCGATGAATGGACTATTCAACACAATCAGAACTTTTTAATACAGGCCAGTACTTCCTGAAAATAGCGCGTTCAAACAAACGAACTTTTCATCCTTATATGATTATTATATTGATAATTATATGATTATAGATTTGAATATTATAAACTCATGTCAATAATAATAATAATATTACTTATGTTTTAATATCGATCTATTTTTTTATTCACTCTTTTGATAGCCTATGCAGTAGATAATTGTAGATCTACGTTATTATAAATGCTGTGGTGTTAGTACAGTAGTAGTTATAACAGCAACACTTTCATAAGTGTCACACATTAAATCTGTTTCAGAATTATTCAATAACACTTCCGTTGTACCCTTAAAATATGTTTCTACGGTTATAGAGGTATATGTGTTTAATTCGCTGTTGCATGTTCTTTGCCTAAAGAAAATGAGATAGCGAGTGAGGAAAAGCGTATCCTTATGCCAATGTAAACCTTATTGGCTGTATCAGTTATAAACTCATATAAACAATTATTATTTAGAACATAGTCGAAGTGTTTTTACATTTTTTTTTCTGTTTTAATAAAAAAACAGATATGAAAACAGCGTTGTTAATGCTTTATTCGGTTACCACTAAAGTCCTTGGTTTTATCATTATATTCGAATAAATACATGGGTATATATATATAGCTGAGAAATAACGTATATATATATATATATATATATATATATATATATACGTTATTTCTCAGCATTACCAGTGGCACGGATACAAAAACAAGCAACGCTTAGTGCTAGAAATATTACAAGTGTAAAAAATTTGCACAAGTCGTATCGCACACAATCGCGATCCTGGTCGCACCGCCAATTAACGGTTGGCGGAATTATAAATTCCAACTTTGCACAACGCGCTCTATGTAAGCGTACATTTTATCGGAAAAAAATAGAAGAAAAACGCTCTGTTGAATGTAATCAGAACTCTGTGAAATGCACATCGAACCATACTACGATTCAGCGAGATTTACTTTTTTACACATCACGAGAGGACAGAAAAATTGGTCAGTTTAAGAATTGAACTGTTTTGAAATGAATCGTCAATTTGAACTATAATGTATATCTCAGTTCCAATTCTCTACTTCACTGAAATGTACGTTGAAGAAGTGTTCATCTTAAGCAGCAATACTTTTGATATGAATAATAGGAAGTACTTTTTATACAAACGATTTAGATGAAGATAATGCCATGTTGCAATATAGCCGAATCGGGTACCTGCACAAGCGGGGAGGTACCTCTCAATTGCATGATACCGGCAAAAAGAGACAGCTATGTTGTCACATTTCATGCAGTTTGTGAGATTTCAGTGTTCCATTGGAGGGAAAGCAGGAGGGAAAAAAAAGAGAAATTACTCTCTGGTGGCCCTCATTCCTTTTTCTCTTGATCATGTGCTTCAGTAGTATCACCAACGTCGTTTGGTCAAATTATTCTACGATGCATAAATTCTGCCTTACTTTCTCAGGTAAAGAAGACAATATTTATAAAGAACAATCTAAAGTAGTTTGCCGAATTTCACTTATGTCTGTACCATAATCATGACACTTCAATTCGTTAACGTATCATTTACAACGTACTTTGCTCTGAACACTGGTCACGGTCATAAATTGCTTGCATCCACCGGCCCGCTGCGTTATGCAGGCAGTTACCAGTCCACGGGGCGGGAGACGGCATTTTGAACATTGCGCTCACCGAAGCGGCGTTACTCGAGAAGGTTTCTTCCCCAGCAGGTCAGTTCTACAATGCGGCCGGCCAATTAACACTTTTGCATATTTAGTTTATCATAATGTCTCTCCTATTCAAGAGCTAAGTTCTTTTGCCGTTGAACAAACAATGTATAATAAATAAACAAGTTTTCAGCGAGATGTAGCGGTATGCTGAATAGAGTCCGAATTGGGACGGGACGACCGGAGAGGTACTCGACACCTCTCGCTTACTCGACACTGCTGTTAAGTAACAGATATACTATTGGTCACATTAACAGGTGGCCCATTGGAGGCGAAGAGGAAAAGTGAACAACACATTTGCATACAATCATGCGTTTGTTGCGTAAGTAGTCGTCAAAAGGCTCCTATTACTCGTTTGCCCCTACACTATAAAAGCCCTTCCATTACTGAGTGATTAATGAACTGACTGAGAGCCCTACAGTACAATAGTTCTGGACGTGCGATACAGCCGAAACTACTACATTGTAAAAACTTGTAACTTGCTACAGAGGTCCCTGTCACTGAAAGTGAGCATTTAGAAAGGATTTTTAGAAATTCCACCCCTAAGGGGATGAATAGATGGGTGACGTTTATAATATACAATTTATCATATTACACGGGTGAAACTGTGGGGTGCAACTAGAAAATTATGTTACGTACATAATTTACCACATACTTAATAAGTATAAAATAAATTATAAAAAGGCTATTTAATTATTATAAACTTATATAAAATGTGAATATTGTTGTGGACTGTGCAATATACGTGTCTGAGCATTATACATTGAGAGGACAGGAAGGGAATTGGATAACTAGCGCCGGCTGGTAATTAGAATTCACAGATTAGACTTTATGGGCTTACAGCGAGCAAAATGTGCCGTAAATACAGGATGCTTACCCGCGGAACTTTATGAATTTAAATGTGACTTAGCATGTTATGTTAGTGGTAATATTTCAAATTTTTTAAAACTTATGCCAGGGATTGCCGGGGGCCACAGCCTTGGATTAGTTGTTCCAGGGTCAAGGCCGGGAATTGTGGCAGTGTTGATGAGCACGACGACATGAGATTATGGTGACCCAATAAGCCTCTAAGAGGTAGTGCCGTGGTGCATTGTAAGGAAATTAGGACTGTACGACCGGGGCGGTACCACCGTACTGTGACACCCACGCCTTCGTATTTCAGCGGTTTGTGAGTAGCCGGTAGCCCTTATAGACTCTAATGGGCCTCCGCCCAATGAAAAGAGGAAGAGAGGATTCTCTTCTTATGCAGGAAGGAGGAAATTAAGACAATGAATTTGTTACGCAAATCTAATTGTTACGCAATTAGGCGGTTCATTATGGTTGTCGGTACTCGGTGGCCCCGATTGCTCACTTTATCCTCCGCCCAAACAAGCAATAGAACTACTTAAGGAAGTAAAGTACTAACATGTAAGTGAAATGCATTTCTACACCACACAGATGGTGGAGTCTGACACTTGAATGATATGATTATATAAATAAAGTTGATTGAATTTCTGCTATCCATTAATATACTTTCACGTTCACAACGACCGATTTAGATGTCGTGATATCTGGTGATACAGATACGTGGAAATTGTATAAAATATAATTTATTTATTTACGTGATCGGTACCAGAAGACGTAGAATGGAATCATCTGAGAAGTGTTATCCAAGTTTATAATTCAGGCCAAATAACAAAGGATCAAATAATTGGTTATGTATGTAAGAGTTCCAAGATAATACAAAAAATGTATTGCTACCTTTCCTTTTGAATCCAGAATATTGTAACAGAAGTGTTTCCTCCCTGGCGCGTTACATCGCCGCTTATTTTTACTTCCGGGATTTGGTTGTTTATGCAGGCACTTGATAAATTCCACCCTGAACTGCTTGAGCTGAAGTACACGGTTACATCGCTTACATATCATTTACTTCGGGCACGTGGGTATTTACAAAAACTACAACTTAACTTTCAACCATGTCAAAACTTTGATAATCGATTTTTTTTTGTATTCAATATATTTTATTCTTTCCTTCAATTGGAAACCGCAAAATTTGACATAGCACACGCGCACGTTGTGTGAGAGCGTTAGTATGAGGATACATTTACAATTTCTTTCATCGCTTTACATCATGGTTATTAATTAGATTTTCCATCAATCTGAATTACATTTATTTGTTTTAGCTTATAACAGGGACCGCGCGTCTCGACTCAGGACTGTAAGGCCTAGTGGCCAAAGCGTGCAATTCCTGTAAAACTAAACGTAAATTAGGAAATAGGCACCATGTAATTAGTTATTATTGAATACCTTAATAAATAATACATAAATATTTAATGTCTAAAGTTTCAGTCATCAGTTATTTTACAAACTGGCGTGTGCATTTAGACAGAGTCAGCAGACTCCGCGTTCCTTGCACGGTCCCTGAATAGGTTGTGTATATAACATTTTAGTTGTATATTATTTACTTTGTATAAGCGTTCCTAACAATGGCAATACAAATTAAATATTTAAATGATGAAAAATTTTAATTTGTAAAACGTAACGAAGTAATAAATTTATCTGGCGCACTTGCGGCTCTGTTTCGGCACTTCCTCTTTATTTATGTTGTGTACATTTCAATTTTATAACATTGACTTTAATTTGTTTTCGTGAAATTAACGAATGAAGGGAAATAATTAATGAAATGAAAACGAATGATCGTCTGATGCTTTGATCATCAGTATTTTTCGGTTCCTTTCTAAACTTATTATATCTCTTTACTTATTAGCGCTACGACTACCAAATTACTGGGTCTCGACTGCCGACTGATACCTTCTACTTGACAATCTAACCGGTACACCTGAAAATATTGCCAATATTCACGTATATTGTAATAGCTGTAGTGTACTAATTACATCAAAGTAATAAATACTTATATGAACGTGTACGTATGTATATCTATGTAATTATATAATCTGTCGTCTATAACTGCGCATAGACCACGGTCCATATTTATATTTATGTGTCTAACAATAAGTGTATATTACATTACTTATTTTTAACTTGCAGCTAAAATGCATAGTTTTCATATGCTTAGTCGTATATTGTCACTTAGTTCATAACTATGTTGATCTACCGTAACTACTGAATATATTTTAAAGTACTGAAAAATACGTTTATAATACTTTTTTTAGGCACAGAACTTTCGTGTTTGTGCAGTGAGTGAGTTCTATTTATATTCGTTGTGAGCTTGTTTATTCCCGAGTGAATGTGATGCATTCGGTCCGGGATAAGACTAAGGTAAATATGTTAAATTTAATGGGAATCCAGAGAGAAATATCTTTTATTTTAATGAATAAAATACTCGACTCGCTAACCAGTATAGGGTACTATACAATTCAATTTACATTTTACTGCCATATTTCCAATTGGAATGTCTGGTACTATCCAACAATTCTTATTTGAAAGTCTAATGGTGCATATTGCTTTTGTACTTAATTTTTTTATAATATTATTGAGCAGTACTATGTCTGACGGTGATGATTAAAGGGCTGCCTTTACGTGACGACGCACATGGATATTATCATAAGCTCCAATAAGAAACCGGAAACTGTCACTTTAAGGCGGTATTGTATACTATCAAATTATTGCTACACAAATTTGTAGTAACTTTTCTATATAATAATGCGTTTGCTCAGATTCCACTTACCAACAGATGTATCATATGCAGAAAAAGCAAGTATATGAAGGGATGGTTAGAATAGAAAAGATCGAAGTAAGGGGTCGATAAAAAGGCAAAAGGTAATAAAATTCAAATATTATTAATATGAAATATTTATTTTCAATAATATACGCAGTCATACCATTACTTTACTTTTATTCACTTTTCAATCTACTTCAGAAAAGTAGGGAATTCTTTAAACGACAGACTCAAAGGTTAATGTTTCTTTATTTTTGTATGTTACGCGGATATAAGTGTATATTTTATGTATTCGTTTTAAGTATAATAAATATATTACTAAATATATTATATATTATGTGTATTAATTAAAATAATTTTCAAAATCGGTCAAAAATTTTGAAAATTATTTTCTTAGGGTGGCACCTGAAGTGAAATACTCCCATCACCGATTAGACAACGGGTTTCCAGACTAATCACGAATGGGCGTATAAAATTTTTAGGTGCTCACACACGGAACTTGCACATAAATCTACTTAATCTTATATAATATCTAATGTTATCATGCTATGATTGTCATCATCTTATGTCACTGAGCTGATGAATGCATAGCTCAGATCTTAAACAGTCAGGAATTAGTTCTACGAATATTGAATACATACCGCGCCGTATTCAAATGTCCACTGTCTTCGACCTTTAGAATATATTTATCAAAATTGTATCTAGAATTTGGTTTTGTAATGAGCAATATCTTGCTGCACTGCATTCGAAATTGGGCTTGAGCGACTGGGGAAGTATGTCTTGCACACTGTTTGAACATCAGTGACAGCAATTCTGGCGCGCTTCGTGCGGTACGTGTGTTTCCGGTGGTATGGTAGGGTAGTAGGGCAACACGTGTGCATAGCAGTTATGTGAATACCTATGCGCTTCGGTAATCATTGAACGGTACTGTTATAGAAGATGGTCCGGCATACATAGCTCTTTAAGCTCAGAAACCACAAAGCCTTAAGTGAATTGTCAATCATAATTGACACGACTGTTAAAATACACTAATCTATTCTATGCAGAATTATTATAGAGCGTTCGCATTGCTTGTACCTTGTTGCTTTTAAAACATTCACTATAGGTACAAATAGACTCAAAGATTGCTTCCTCGCTATCGACTATACAATTGAGAACTTCAAAAGTGTTTTTTGATTTTTTCGATTCAAATATTATAATAATCTTGGTACTTTTCCAGAAACATATGTTTTTGAGGTTATAAATTAATGTTGAAGTTATTGAGATATCTTGTGCATGCTTATGATTACAATAAAACTAATTTTACGGTTATCTCTCTTTAATCTAAGTCAATCGCGGTTTATTTAATTATTTAACTAGCCCGACGTTTCAAAAGCCTTGCAGCAACTCCATGGTTGTGAACCCGTGGCCTCCACCCGAGACCATTCTCGGGTGGAGGCCACGGGTAGAAATACACGATAGAATTCGTAAAAGTAGTCTTATAGTAATGAGTAACAGTCGCGTAAACTTAAGACATCAATTATGCATATGATATTATTGTCTGCGCTCCATGTTAACTCAAACAATTATTAGATACTAGTTGTTACCCGCGACTACGTTCATGTGAACTACAAACGAAACTACATGCAAAAGCTATTGTTTCTATAGCCAATGTGTTATTCTGACGTATGAGCTATATCATTGTAAAATTTCGTTTAAAAAATTCTGTAGTTTTTACGTGAAAGAAAATCTCTCTTTTATTTTTTATATCTCTCCTTTTATTGAAAGCGTAAGACAATGATTACCTGGGTAACTTATAGACTGTTGTAAAGGTTAGAGGCTTAGGATGTGCGTTTCCATTCATCTCTGAAATACAAGGGTCAGCTGTTCGTTTGACTATAGATATAGACGGCAGATACGTACGCTTTTTCAAGCTGTTACATTTGAAGAGTTGATTGAATGTATTGTCACTTCTTGATGTAAACTCATGTTAACACTTGAATACATGAATAAGCTTTATGTACTTTTTCCACAATTGTGATTGTTACCTGATGACGATAAGTCGAAACCAGACGTAAATAAATAATTGTAGAAAAACTATATAAAGTTTATTTATTTATTCAAACGTTATATTTGAGGAGCTTTTTTATAGTAAAGTTCAACAGATAAAAATTCACCATATGTATTAAATTAGTAGCTGGTTTATGTAATATACAAAATGTAGATAATAAATGAGCTCCTATGTGAGTAGTGCTGTAAGCTGTTGCTCACAAGCTCGCGGCACCCGCGGGATGTTAGCAGATATACGATTCATTCATGTGTCCCTCACACCCATCATCCCACCCAGGACTGGTGGCAGTGACACTTATATTATAAAACTTGTCAAAAGTGAACACATTTATGGAAGCCGCAGTGTGCGTATGGCTTCGTTTAGTGAAGATCAATTGTGCAAATTTTTAAATTTGGTCACGAATTAACATATATTGGCTAATGCACGTACGATTAGATGTAAGTTTTCTTATTAGTACAGAGTTGTATGTTGTGTACTAAAATGATTAGTGGTCGAGGATTCCAGTAATAGTTGAGTTTACAATTACCACATTAAAAAGGTACATCGTGACTAGATCTGTATGAGGTTGCAAGTTTTAAAATTTTGACCAACTACCTTTTTGGATTTAGGTTAAGGAAGGATGTATCTTTTAACAAGTGTTTGCCCTTGGTTTCGTCAGCGTATTTTTTGCTATTATTAAATATTTAGCTGAAGTATTGAGAGTAAATTAATTGAAATGTTGTTACAAAGCATCTAATTGAGTATGTCTAAGTTCAAGGAAGAGTTGAATTGCCGAATCTAACTCGCATTTCGACTTACTGCATGGTATTTTGGATGAAAAAATTCAATTTGGCGCCTCAAAAGCTAAAGTGATTTTTCGTCCAATTACTCGAGTAGCGGCGTCATTGTTGGGGAGGTCCAGCAGTGGACTGTCTTTGTCGTCATGTGTTACATTATTTCAAAATATACAACTTGTTATTATTAATAACGTACCGTGTCCTACTGCTGTGACAAGGTCTCTCTCTCTTTCTCTCTCTCTCTCTCATTCCATACCTCTCTGTTTCTCTGTTTAACCTAACCTATATTGGGTCAATCTTCCGAAACGGGTCCTGTTCATTTCACCATCACCGGATCTGCCGCGTTGTCACCGGGCATTCATTCATACAAAAATAAGAATAGACTGAACTTTTTTTCTGTAACAAAATACAAATATTGTAAATCAATATAAATTTCAAGAGAGGGCTCTTGAGCGATAAACTCGCTCTTTACTCTGGATTCGCCAATAACTCTCGTCTCTACGATTTACTTTTACTGATATTATAACAAAGTGTATTGTTATGGCGTTCTGTTGAAGACTTCTTCGTTATACAGTAAACATTGCAAAATAAGAGCTTTACATAAACTTTTTATTAAAGCAGCCACATGAAATTTATATTATAAACTATGTAAGACATATTTTAAATGTCTACCGCGTATTACGCGAGTTTTGGCTACCGCGGTCAAATTTATAGAGACTAGCCAACAGCACAATATGTTATAGTGCACATGTGTGCGCAGACCCAAGTCCACTCGTTATTTTATAATTATGATACTCCTGCAGAAGACCGGAGAGAAATGAAGCACAGGACCGACCGTTTAACGATTATTAGCAATTGAATAATCCCGCGTCCCGATCTCTAGTCGGGACTCAATACCAGGGTTTGTAGCCGTGTATTGTTGAACATACTTACTACTAGACCACGAGGTACTATTCTGTTGATAGTAAATGTATCAAGAGCAAAGGACCTGTTAAGATAGAATAGACTGGACATTTATGACATACTCTTAATAATATTATTGTAAAAGACAATCCGTAACAGAATCAGCGCAGTAAACTGTTACGCTTGTGTTACGCTCCCTTTCTCATAACTTTATTGCTCACGATTTCAAACCTCTTTTTTTCATTAGTGAGGAAACGATTTAAGCCGCGCGACTCGTTAAGGTGGAAAATCAATAATTTAGCAATATTTAAATGTAGTGTAAATATGATGTGGTACGTATGAGTTGATCCTATTTTAAAGCCAAACGTTGGAAGCTTGTAACGAAACATTCGAACTACAAGGAAACCCATCTTCTTTGCGCTCATTGTATCAGTTAATTCTAATAAATTCGTGACTTTAATTTATGATTATAAAATATCGTTTTGTTTTATGAGCCTCACAATGAAATTGGTAGTTATAGATTTCTTAAATGTTAATATTCAACTGGCTCCATTCAAAATTTATAATTATTAATTTTATTGTGAGGTCACAATGCAATTCGTAACTATACATATTCTAAATAATTACATTATATTTGACGTCCGGATGGTTACGCCAGGGGTCACGGCTTTGAGTCCCGCCTAGGTCTTGCATATAATGGAAACTTTAAATACAGGGTCTAGATTATTTGCCAAAATTGGTTAAGTGGTTTAGGTGTGAAAATTGTAAACAGACCGCGTTTACAATATCAATGGCTGGTGCCTGTGGCTGTTTTCTGAAATAAGTTAAATGTAGAGAAATAGCTCTAACGCAGAAAATTATTTGAAGTTGATAAGTTAAAAATAATGAGACTTACTATTGGAATTAACAAATAGAATGTCTTATAATTTTTAGCTGTTTAGACAGGAACAGCAATAGACTGAAAACTATGAAAGTAGAATAGCAGCAGACTGTAAATAATGAAAATGAAATTCCATGTCCACCACACTGCTAGAGCCCAGGATACTATTAGCTCGTACTGCGTACGAGACGCATAATTTCATTAATATTTTATTGTATTTGAATTGAATTCATTTATTCAGTATTTACCAAACTTAATCTAATACATTGTCTCACAAAACTGCTTACGTAGTTTGACTGTGAGATCTTCAGTCTCAAGTTTTACAGTATTATATCTTACATAGGTATGCAAATATATAATCTTAAACCATTTAATAGATATTTTTTGAGTTCACGTGTAACTTTATGGTCATGTGTCCTGATGTCAGCAGGCGAAGTATTAAACAGGTAAGGACTGCGCTTTTGGAACGTTCTGTCTTCATAGTAATTACCTACTCGAGGTACTTCATATTTACCTGCCGACATCGATCTGGTAGAGTATTTATTGTCGACCCGTGAGCTACTACCCCGACTGCTATCACAGTTATGAACTAATATTAATTAGTATGAACTAGTATTTTTCATAATTGTCATTAACTATTTTAGACGCTTCACATCTCAATCTACCCGTGACCACTGTGTATGAAAAGACACCGAAAGGTTGGGATAAAATTTATTTAAGTTATATGCGCGATAATAATCTATTACAATACTGTCCTGTGAAAATTGTTTCATTTCATTAGTTCGAATTGCGGAAACCTTAGCCAGTATAATGAAGATAGATATTAAAAATGTCACTGCGAGAATAAAATCACTTTATTTCAGTACATTTTGATACACTGCGACTTTGACACACGCGTGAGCATGCTACATGCGTGAACATTAAAAGCGAGGTGGAAGAGAGGGTAACATATAAAAATAACACCTATCCGGATGTGTATGGGCGTCGGTAGTGACAAAAAGTCACCGATTATTCGTTTGCATAGGGCATATTATAAATATAATAATCACTATAGGTATTAATATACAGATAATATTACGTATTAGTGATTCATATACTAGGAAATTGTGGGATACACATTGCTAGATCTCGTAGACGTTTGATATACGGAACAGAGATGCACTTCCCGTGTTGGTATCGACTCCATTCTACTGAAATGCCATATTTCTTGCCCTAAATTGACTCTAGAATGCTTAAAATATTGTATTTAGATAATGAAATTGGCGCGGCTGTAAAGCATTATTTGTGTATTGCGGATTTTCGTTGCGTCTGTTATTGGTTGGTTCTTGCCAGTTTAGTTCAGCCGCGGCTTTTAAATTCTCTCTCTATCCGGACCTTTGTCGGATTTGAACAACGGGAGAATGTGACACGATAAAACGTATTTACTTAACGGTATAATATAGAGAAGTTACAACATAAGTTACACAGGTGCTAAATGTTATATTTAGTTGCATTGACGTTCATTGAAAGTGATATAATCACAGCTGTGCACTGTCACACACAATGAACATTTTTGCGCCTACAGTCATGGGTCCGTGATTTTTATAGTTGAAATAAGCAGCAGATAACGTGACTTTTATAGTTGAAATGAGCAACATGCATTTAGACTTCTGGTAAATACTGATGCCAATACACATCATAGTTTATAAACTGCCTTATACCCTTCCCAAGGCTTACCGGAGGTTCACATATCAGTTACTTTGTCAGTAATAGGTGCCTGTCCATACGTATCGGCCATTTGGCTGTAATGTAATATCTCTCCCTAGCGTCCCGAATTTGTATCACAGTGAAAATTGGGACGGTTCAAAATTCCCTAGCGTGTTATTTCAACAATAAAAATTTAATATAAAAGTAGATTTTTTTTTTGTATTCGCTGGGATATGCATTACACTGGCACTATTACGAGGGCCAGTTTAGTGGTTGTGTAGGGCTCATGAATGATATAACCAGTCAAGACACATGGATGCCATTGGTTGCCTATTCTGAGGTGCCCCGAATTTGTCAGCAATAAGGCACCTCGGCGGCTATCATAATTAGGGTGTGGACTTGTCCACAAATGGAGGGCTAGATAGCCTAGACGCGCCCTCCAAATTCGGGGCCGTACAGTTGGGCCCCTAGTTAGGGGACCGGTATAGGTTGTGATCAGTGCCTACGATGCATTCTCAGCCCGTTCCACATTGCGGGGCGAACCATTTCCGCTCCTTCTCTATCCCGCCCAGCGGCTTCGTGTGTCGCAGAAGAAGGCCATCGCCTCCCAGGGTCTGTCATAGGTAGACAGACAGGTGATCTGAGCTGATGCCGATGATAATTCAATTGTAACGGCATATTGTGACAGTGTTATAACAACATTCACAGCGGGATTTTGATTGATTCGATACCTTTGTAATCGCTTGTATGTGACTGTACTCGGGCTCGTAATTGGTTTTGACGGCCGAGTACTTCGCAATGGTTTAACACATTGATTTACCTCGCACTCATCGCAATTGGAGCTGTTTGTTGGGATACGTTTTGGTACGGCGTATTCATCAGTATCACTTACATTTCATGATATTGGTGAATACACCGAAAACTCATAAACAGCTCAAACCACATCGGCATATTGTTACGTATCTGTCGAGGTATTGAAATAGTATGTATTGTGATGATAGCTCTGATAGCTGATGCCCGTGTTGGACACATACAATATCCAAGCCCCGAAGGCCATGGAGCTGAGGACTTCAGCGATGTGTTTTAGATTGCCATAGTACACGTAATATTCCTCACCTAGAGTTCATCTCCTAGGATGGTTACACACCCCTCCATACGCCGTCCTGTCGTAAGACATGAACACATTTAAGTATATAACATATATCTGTGACTATATGAGCGAGAGGGCCTGCCTAAATTGGCTGTAATGCAACATGATACAACCCCTTATTCTTATCTTATAGTCTAGTGCGTCTTGATTCAAAAATGACATGTCAATATAAGATTTGATTTCCATTTCGCTTTAGTTGGAAAATGCATGTTGTTTAATATATATATTAGAATCAACAATGTTATATTTTACTCCCCAATTTTTATAACATTTTTTTATGAACACTTTAGGGCGCGACTGCACTAGTTTTAATAACGCGTGTGAAAATAGATTTGAAATGTAATATAAGTGCTACCATACATCTGCGGTAGCTCATGCTCTTGTCTACAAATGTTGAAATTCGCTGGCCAGTGGTAACTTCATGTAAATAACCGGCACTTGCAAATATGCGGTTAATATTATTTCACCAATGATAAAAACGCGAGAGTTTGGATGGATAAAAGTATAGAAGCATTTTACAGAATCACTCCACTACTGCGCCAATTTTACTATGGCGTGGAACTTGGAAATTTGGTAGCTTATGTAGCTTTAGTATAATAGTTATAGAAATACTAACTTTTTCTCGTAGTTTTATGTGACATAACATAAGATGAAATGCGATAATGTCGCCATGATATCTCCTGTTCCGAAGCGTATGCATAAGGTGGCTATATACCATCACCCCAACCCCGGTTGTCCCCCGCCAATTGGTGACTGGCTACTCAATGGCCACACTGAACGCGACAACGACGCTATCATTTTACGGCGGTATTATGTGAACGAAAGGTACTCCCTGGTCGTGCCGGCCCAATTCCGTTGCATAGGGGGATCATGCACATAGTTGTATCATGCACCCTGCATGGCACTACCTCTTCCTATGCAGCAATACACTATCTTCTCCTATGCAGCATTACACGACCCCATCTTATGCACCACCTCTACCTGTTTGCTACCATCATAAAAATAATATAACTCACGTTAAAATTTTGTTATGAAGTTGGGGCTGTACCTTATTTACTAGTGTTGTTGCTACAAGACTTTCTTCAACATCCGAATCTGGCGCATGCAACGCTCGGAAAAATAAGCCGCTATCGCAATACTCGATACCCGTAGCATTATTTGCATATTCTTAACAACTGTTTTCTATTGAGTGGCGTTTTCTTAGAAAAATTGTGACTCGAGTATAATATTACTCGATTGACCAAAACTTAGTCGCATTTCAGTAAATGTGTATTTGTCTTTTTCTTGGCGTATCGATGACAATTAATACTAAATTATGGTGGGTAGGGCTACTTATACAGTAGTATGTGTGGCATCTATGAGGTCCTGTTGCGTACAGGTTGACGGGCAGCAGCAATTGCCTGGCATGACACAAAGGGTATTGATCACTGACATTCTAACGCAAAGTGATAATTTCTCTTGTAGTTTGAGTTTTCATGGTTCATTGGGTTGCGGATGGTGTGCAGGAGAAAAATATATTTCGATGGTTGCACAAAATTTGGGTGCTTGTATCAATAACTTTATGCAATAATGTAACATGGAAACAATACACCTGTAGGTAACTTGATCGCTTAGGGTTCTTATACAAGATCTTCTATCGAGTAGTGGAGGGATAATACCTAGTGGTGCTGGTGATGATACATATTACATAATTACATGAGTAGCGCAAGTGATTGCGTCGTGCTGCATTACAGCGGAAATGGGCCCGCGGGCACGTCTCACTCGATATGATACCAACGCTAAGTAACAACTATGCTGTAGCGTTTCGTCTGGTTTGTAAATTTCTGGTGGGCCGTTCTAAGTAAGGAAGGAAGGGAAGAATCATTTCTGCATAACAGTTATTATAAGGATATCTTTGTACTTCGGTAGCCATCAAAGGTCTTTTGGCAGTTATCGGTAAAGCCACTTGGGATAGTTGGTAACAAAAATTGTGACACGAGAATTTTATATTTAAGTATCTTGTCGGATATTAAATGTTCTATGGCTGCTACATTTTCTTCTGCTGCTATATGTTTTAGCATTTTGGTAAGGCTCTGACTGCTCTTTTGTCCCTACACCTTCCACGAAGCACTAATAAACACTCGGATGTTAAATTCCTCCACGTTCTATAGCTGCTATTATATATATAATACCAAATTGAATACATTGACATCGTAAACTAAAATTGAAAGTGTTACGACGTGGCTTAATCAACTTAGTACTACTAAGAGACTGAATTAAAGCTAAAGAAAATTGAAAGGACTTAGAACTTACAAGGAAAACTTAACTACTAAACTTAACCGCTTCCATAAGCTATAATTTTATTTCACAAAATTATGCTGCTTAATTTTATACTTCACCATTCGAACATGTTTTATTTCAAACCTACAGTGAGTTGTCAACTTTAATATTCAGGAAGTATTAAATCAAATTCATTATAACTTATTAGATGTAAATATCTTTATTTTTTATTTCATAGGCGGGAAACTAGCAGCCCTTTTGATATCTATCGCCGCTCACGCACATCTGCACAATAGGCCATGGATGCATTATATGTGTTTCTATTATAAAAATCTTAAGTATATAAAATTTCTTAAATTTATAAGTATATTAAATATATTTCCGTTGTGTAGTACCTGTAATACAAGCCCTTACGATACTTACCACAGAACTGGGCTAACGTGGTTTAATAAACCCACACATATTATTGTTATTATTGTCATAACATAACTTTAAAAACTTTTGTTTTCTTTATAAGATAAGGGACAAATGAGCAGGTAGTAGGTAACCACCGCCGCCCATAAACATCCGCATGACCCGAGGTTATATGGGTGCGTTGCCGTCCTTTAACATGGGAGTAAGTTCTTTTCTTGAAGAACGCCATATCTGATCGGTTCGGAAATACCGACGGTGGCAACTGGTTCCACATCGATTTTGTGGGGTTAAAAGAAATTGCGCTTGGAACGCACAGTTGTAGACTTTGGGACAACAAGGTGGTGACGGTGGAACTTAGAGTTCTGCCATGATTTCCGAGACTGGAATTCCGCTGCTGGTATTAATCCGAACAACTCCTCGGAACACTCCTCACTCGGAGTACCATATGCGGTCGTACCTGCGCATAGTATAATTGAAGCCGTGAAGTACTGCTTCGCCCTATTGAACCCACCCAGATTCTTGGAGGCTAATATAGCCTTAGCGATATGTCTACTCCAAGAATCCCGATACTAGCTGAAGTCATTAAGTATTTTCAAAGCGAGGAAATACGGAGAAGTAGTTTTTTTTAGCGATGAACGCGCAAAGTTGTGTTTTTTGGCGTTAAATCGGTCTAAATTTTAGAAGAATGGAGGCCGTTGAGCGGCTTGTAAGGTCCTGACAGATATTGACTTAACTTAAATACTTCCACCATTCCACAGTGGGCTTGGAGTATTTCAAAGCATAGACAAACGAACAACCACTTGGAAACCATCGACGCTGATGAAAATCGCCATTATGAATGGTTATCGGCATAACCTCTATACTCGTTACGTCTTCGCACTCTTCCCATAGCCGGGTCGAGGGGGGTCCAGACCGGAGCTTAGCTCCCTACTGGAGATGTGTTGTTCGAGCCTCGTCAATACGAGGCTGTGGTTGATGCGAGGTCATCTGAGTGCGTATGCACATATGTTTATGTGCATGGGCTATTGGTATCTTTGTACGATCTGCGTCTATCCATTTGTCGGGGCAATCTCACAGGTCCCAGAGCGAACTGGGAAACGTGTATGGTTCCACTCCTGTGATGGCCCTATGGACAGGCATCGAATCGCACGCTGTGTTTACGATACGGTGTATTGGTGGAAAAGTAAAGGTCAAAGGTCACGCGACAAACAGAAGAAAAAAAAGAAAAAGATGGGTCCTGGCCGTGAAGTTGGTGTCACGGGAGAAGCGGCGGGCCGTATCCTTGCGGGAGCGTGGCAACGGGGTTGTCACGTCCCACTCGGTACCGCCCGTGTGGTATCGGCGATGTCCGTCTGCAGCGTCCAGCGAGAGGGAGAAGTGTATGTATGTATATAACCTGTGAGAATGAAGTCAAATGGATTAGTAGTGATTTTGTTTTCTAGCCTGTGTGGGAGGTATACGGAAACTGGTTATCCGTCCCCCTTCCTCGGCAGGCTATTTTTGTCCGGGGGGCGGGCGTGCCAGGGTGCGAGACCCCTGAGAGTCTCGTGCTCCGACGCGTCCGCCTTTTCGAACAGGTTGCTCGACATCCTGCCGACAAAGT
>JAFELO010001147.1:111923-168728 GCA_017140195.1 Eumaeus atala
ACAGTAAGTCGATACTCTTCACCCGAACCAGATCACGCGCGACAGGAGAGCGCGGAAAGAAAAAGAATAAGATGGCCCCTATCCTGCTCTACGGGAACGAAATTTCTAGAGCGGAGACGGTCAAATATCTCAGCGTCACGCTAAATAGATCGATGGACTTCCGGAACCACATCGATAGAGTTATAAAAAAGGCGCAATACGTCCTGTTCAAACCCTATCCGTTGATAAACAAAAGGAGCAAAATGGCTAATAGACATAAGCTCACTTTGTATGTCACATGCATTCGACCGATCTTGGCGTACTGCAGTGCCGCATTCGCGCACATATCTCCTCAGCAGATACATCGGTTGCAGAAACTGCAAAACAGGTTCCTGCGTACGGCCACTGGTTGCCCCTGGTACGTACGCAATATCGATCTACATTGTGACTTTAAATTGACCTCGATTAAGGGCCACTTCAAAGAACTCTCTCAAAAGTTCTTCGATAGGGCCCTGAATCACCTGAATAGTCTTATAAGAAAGACGTCGGTGTACGATCCGACGCTAATAACCGACTCCCGATATCGTCGGCCGAAGCACGTATTGCACGACGCCGACGACGCGATAGCCGTAGCAGTTGCTAAGTCCACCCCTGCACACAACCAAAAACACACCCAGACACGCATCCGCAGTAAAATGCCACTAGGGCAAACCCACGGATAGCAGGTTTTAGTCGGTAGTAGTTAGTAGTTATAGCTACACGACCTGACCCGACAAACTCTTCAGGCCCTCTTGGGTCGGTTGGACAGTGCATAAATGCATTCCCCTCCTGTTAGAACCAATACGATATACACCGCTCGTACCGGTCGAGCGTTGAACCTTACATATAATTACACAGCTATAAGACATATGACCGACAGAATGACAAACTCACACACCGCTTACGGAAACGAGCCCGGGTTCGAATCCGTGAGACGTGAGCTTAGATGAATGTAGAAATAAAATAACGCGATTTTAGAGAGCTCTAATAATAAAAACAAAATATGATCACGGCTTCTAGCCGATTTGAAGCGCAAATCGACCCCACCCGTCGGTGGGTGGGGGAGGAGGCCGGCCTCCCCTGAAAAGCCAAACCGAAAGACGAGCTCAACTCTCCTTATACACGTCCCGTAAAATTAAACGGCACCGTGGGCGCGCCGTCCCACTAGCGTGGGGAGGGGGACCGTTTCCCCCTTTTCGGTCCCAAAAATGAATCACGATAGGGTAATGCCCACAAAAATTCCGGTATGCTTCTTCCCATCTGCGGGAAAAGAGGGAGGTCTGTCCCCCTTTCGTCTACCTAAAACCTGAAGACAAAAATTCTTCCGTAGACCCGACGAACTGCAGGGGCGAGGGCAACAGCTCCGCCATCAGTAATAAAAAAAAAAAAAAAATAGACAGCTAGGCTGTCCCGATAGACGTTGTTTTGTCTTTTTGTCATCGTAACTTGTAATGTTTACTTTGGAATATTTATAATTTTTGCCATATTTGGTAAAGTATCCGTGTAAAGGCGAAGTGGACCGCTAGTATTTAAAATAGTATGGCTTAATTTACATATTTATTATAATCGCTCGAGAACGCGTGTCCGTTCCACAAAGTTTTTAGTTAACGTATTCTCGTATATGAGGTTGGATGGAATTAGATTGGATCTTAGATAATGAACTTGCTTAAAATATGGCTCGGGCCTGTGCAGGACAGCAAAGTTGTCCAGCCCTTTCGGTTCGCTCAAAGTTAACCAAAATGTCCTTATTTATTAAACCAAATCCCCACTTTATACTAAGTCGAAATGTGACCAGCTTTTGTAGATAAATTTAACACTACAAATCAAAAACAAAATGTCAATCGTAAACAAATATATGTAGTGTACGTGAGAGTAAAACAAAGGTAATGTTGATTGATTTAAAGAAAATCGGATCACGCTCGTGGACTTTCGGCAATAGAATATTTTATTATTGACAACCTGCGGCCCAGTTGTTTAATTGTTGGTAACAGAATTAGACTGACGTAGAGGCCGTCGCGCGTAAAGAGCTTATAAATATCTAGAGCTCCGCTTGAGTATTATTGAAGGTAAGAAAGAAAGCGCAGACCTTTATTTGATCACAAAGTGTTTCTTTCAGGTATGAAAGAACTATTACTATTGTTACAATCGTGTAAAATATACGATTCTGGTTTGGTTTTTTTCGTAGTGATCTACTACTGCCGGCAATGCTAAAGCGTACGCCTCGTCCTAGTGAAGATTTTTCTGTCCTTTAGTTTAGGGAGACCCTCAGATAGAAAGCGATGTACCTGCTTGAAACGCATTACCAAACTCACCTGATACTTCCGGACAGTTCAATCCCTTCTCCCTACGATGAGATGGCGGTTCGTTTTGCGTCTTTTACCGTAATTTCTATTCGGAGTGTTCCGAGGAATTTTTAGGCTTAACACTGAGCTCCACCTGCCGACATCGCAACAGAACTCTAAGTTCCACGTCCATCACCTTGATGTCCGTAAATCCACAACTGCGCGGTTTAACCGCAGCTTCTTACCGCAAACAACAGTACTGTGAAACCATCTGCCTCTCTCGGTATTTCAAATCCGATACGACTTAATGGTCATCAAGAAAAGAGCCTACCTAATACTTAAAGGCCGATATAGCATCTAAGAGGCGCTTAGACTCGCGAATGTCTATGGGCGGCGGTAGTCAAAAAAATTTTCAGAATCATTTTCGATCTTAAGGTCGTTCCTTTATCTCAACATGGTTCAATCGCATATATTTTTATAAAAACAAAACAATGTTATAAAACTATATTCATTGCAAAAGGTAAAGTTCCAATAAGGGCTACGTAGGATAAACATGAAATCAGAAGATTATTCCTTGTACTTCAATTCATCAAGTTGTTGTTTCCGATTTTAATCTTTATATAAATATGAAAGGGAATATGTGATAATAGCTTTCCACTCCGGCTTCGCTCATTAATAAGTTAGAAATCCGATCCGTAGACCTCACCAGAGAAAATCGATCACAGACAGCTTTTGGGGATTTTGCCATATTACATGCCATCATCCACAAGTTAATATTACATGCCATATTACACTTAATATTACATGCCATCATCCACAAGTTCTATATGCTTAACATTCATTTGTTATAATTTTTGTATCGTCATCATCATCGCCTTTTTCAGCGCTTATCTGTCCACTGCTGGACAAAGACCTCTTTCAATGAACATCCAATGTTGGGTGTTTCTCTGTTCGACAGAATTTGTAACAAAGTCGTAAGGTAGAGAATCAAAGTATCCGATATCACGCGGTAAATAGGCTCACTGAAGTGGCAATAGGCTGGTCATACACTCAGAAGGACAGACGGCAGATGGGCCAATAAGGTTCTGGAGTAGACTCCGCGTTTAGGAATTCAAAGCATTGTTCGACCGTTCACCAGGTGGGAAGACAATCTCTGTGCACTAGCCGGTTCGGGATGGATGCGAGTAGCAAGATATCGGTCGTCTTGGCGTTTATTGAAAGGGTCGTAATTTTTGTATATTATCCAATAACTTGGAAGTGTAATTGCTACCTGGGTAGTGTGTAAAACCCACTCCCGTTTAAAGTGATCATCAAAGATTTTTTAGCTCCCACTGGCAGCTTCTAAGATACAGGACTAGTTTCATACTAATTGAGCTTTTAATCAATGTTGTTAATCTGTACCAATACTATCTGCTTTGCCAGACATCGTACATACACAATTCGCTGGTAAATTTAAGCATGAGCATCAAAGAGTTGTTATACTCCCGAATATGTTTGTAGACACCCACAAATATCTGTTCAACCAGAAGATATGCAGATACAAAGTCCTTGAACGTATAATCTACAAACGAAAGTCTTTTTCACGCCCACCGAGACTTATGAAAGTGACACTATATATGACGACATATTTATTTATTGTTATAATTCGCACGTGGCACCAACCTATGCTTCGGAGGGATTTTATTTTAATAACATACGCTAGCAAACTAGCAATCGGAGCATTTGAACGACTACCGACGCCCTTAAATATCGCATTATTGTCATGCAGATGCATTGGCCTTCTTCCTCCACCACTTCAACATACATAAGTAAACAAATATAAGGACAACAACACATAGTCACTCGGTACGCTCTGGACAATAAGTTAGGGAAATGGCGTGAATACGTGTTGTTTTTGTTATCCCACATGTTTTTCAGTATATACTAATATAAATCTATTTTATGTGAGTTTATAAATATAAACTGACATAAAATAGATATACTTAGTCACAAATCGTGTGAAAAATTAGCATTTAGCAGGAATAATATTTTATTATCGCCCATATTTAATAAAGACAATTTGAACTGCTTATTTGTACTGTAAGCACTCCATAGAACATTTTATTTCTCGTGTATAATATATAATGTTATTCTGTAACTAGCGATCCGCCCCGGCTCCGCCCGTGATTTTTTGAACACATCATACACTAAAACCTTTATCGAAATTCGCTTTATCCATTGGTGAAAACCTCTTAAAAAAATTCCGTAGACTTATAGAAAATCGAACACATACAGTCAGACACAGCTTGAGGATTTTGTCTTATAATATGTATAGACTACTACCCCGCAGTTTCACTCGCACAATCCTCGTATTCCGTTTATATTGCTAGTTATGGTATGGTTGTAGCCAACCAACTTCCTCGGTATATAAGCTATCTAACACTAAACACGTTTTGTAATATTAACCAATATTTCTTGAGGATAGCACGTTAAACAACAACAACAAACAAACTCTTCAGCTATATACTATTACTGAGGTTTAGAAAGAAGAAAGTGCTATTTATAATTCACAGAGACCGTTGGAAAGCCCCGTCCTATTTTTTGGACAGCCGTGCCTTATGTGCTGAAATATAGCATAATGTTATATAAGTGCGCTATTTCACGGCAATTTCAAACAGAGGGAGTATTGAGGCCACGGGGACACGCCTGCGTCCACCGGTGTTTCTGTCATTACGAAATAATGAATAAATGCGTCATGTAACATCATCACTACCAGCGTCATCATTATTGTTATCAATATATTGTTAAATTTAATATGATATTCCCAAAAATGCATTTATTTTCACAAGTTTAAAACGACAATATTTAGGAGCTTCTGGAACTGAGCAATTGCAACGTAGGCTTTATAAAAAATGATATACCAGTTAGGAAGATTTTCTTCGTTGGTACTGTATACATTTGCAACAAACGTTCGTATGACTGGCTTTTGTGTCTTCTAGTTTAGGGAAACGAAAGGGGCTCATAGTTTGTACTGTTTTGTCGTGAAAAAAGCCCGAACTAATATTACATATAACGTTCCGATCCTAAAAACGCTATGAAGTTAGCTACGACGAAAATCGTAAAGCTCATGTCTTTATTCAAGTGACATCGTAAAGCGCGTCATAACACTTTAATTTCACAGAACATTGTCATCAGATATTTATGAAGGAGTACTAAACACGCTAATGAAAAGGAAGAGATAGAAAGGGAGAGAGAAATAATATACATACGTATGTATTATATATATATTATATTCGTTAGAACTTGTTGTGAAAACTGTAGCCAGCATTTGTTAGTTTTATTTCGCTCCATTTGCTTTCAAATTGATTAGATCACAGTAACTTGGACGCAGGTATAAATCTTATTGTTACTTACTTTTGTTATCGACATAGCTCAAAATTACACACAGTTAGTTACATACGCCTGGGAGGATCAGCTACACGGAGGTGTAGCAAAGAAGTTTAGGAAGTGAAAGTGCCATGCTGCATAGAAAGAAGTAGTGCCATATATGGTTCATGATATTACATTCTCCTATGCTACGGGATTGGGCCGGCACGACCGGGGGAATATCTCTCGCTTGCTTGATACCTGCGTAAAGTTACTGCATCGCTGTCGTGTTTCGTGCGGATTGTGAGCAGCCGGTGACCCGTTGGGGAGGCGGGGTTTTGATAGGAGTGCAACACATCTGCGTAACAATCATGCGAATGTCCATGGGCGCAGGTAGTCGTCAGAAGGCTCCGGTTTGCATTAAATTGTCTTTATTATAGTCTAAATGTTTATTTTCTATTTAAACAATTTTATTTGACTTTATTGCTCACATGTTAAATAAAAAGAAACATTTTTTTCAAATTTTCCTTATTTTTGGCACCTTATTACAGAGCTATTACATTCAACCCAGCGGTACAAATTACTTTTGAAAAGCGAAAAACACGAAAATGTATTAGCATGTCAAATAGGATGAAAAGTTCGATACAGAAAAAGTTTTCGGAGCATATTATAGACTCCGATATAAAGCTGCTGCGCTCCGGCCATTTGGAAATTAGGTTTGGGATACAGATAAAATTATTTTTAAAGTCGACCAAACTAAGACAATAAAATACGGATATGTCTTATAAGACAATCTCCGTGCAGTAGCCGTACCGGGATAGATGCGAGTAGCAGGAGATCGGTTGTCTTGACTTGTCTTGACAACAGTGGACCAATCAGGTCTGATAATGATGATGATGATAAAGGTAGACCGGAGAGCAACCGCTCACATGATGCCGCCGTTATGCGACAGCAGATATCGCGCTTCGTGTGGTTTGTAGCCGACGGCCGATGAAGGGGAGGAGGGAAGGAGGGCGTCGTATCTACATGACAACAATAATCTTTATGAGTGTCGATAGTCGTCAAAGGGCTCCGTTGCTCGTTTTCCGGGCTATACTATAAAAAAATTACCTTCCAAAATTATACATTTTTAATAAAAGTGGAATTTCCATTATATCATTTGTGAAGGTAAGATTCTTGTGAACTTATTGGGACTAACGAAATTGCGAGAGAATTTCTGGTTGCGTAACTTAAATTACGAATCAGGTTCCTATAATATTCAATAATTCAGTGTACGTATCAACAGTGCGAAAGAGAATTTAGTAAAAAAGAACTTTCATTCAGTGACATTCGTTTTTTTTTAAGTATTGTAAATTACTCTTTATAGCGGTGCATTGCTTTATAGAAAAAAAATAAGCTCTGCTGATTATAAAACAAAGTCTAGCAGCTTTCTGTGTGTATGTGATTCTAAAAGTTTACTGAGCATGTTTTCGTTGCGGTATTTATCCGGATAGAGCGATTCCCTAGGAATGTTTATAATGTAGTTACGGGTGAATCCGGGACGGGTCGCTAGTGCTAAAATATGGTAAAGGTAGTCCACCAAGTGGCATATCCACCATAGTTTAGGCGGTGGGGCGCAGTAGGCTTGGAACTAGACACCTTGAGCTAAGCCAAATGAACAGATGGGTCAGATGTTTATACCTTGCATCAGAGGGTACTAGAGGTTAAGGGGGACACGCAGCTAAAGATACCACTAAGGGCCAGTGATGGCACGTAAAATCACTACCCTATATTAATGGAAAAAGATAGTTTTTTTTTCTACAGCATAAGGGGGCAAACAAAGAATCGGAGCCTTTTGATGTTGAACGATGCCCATGGACATTCGTTGCCATCCTATCATCTCCTCAATGGGCCACCGGCTACTCACAAAACGCACGATACGTGACAGTAACGCTGTCACTTTACACCGGTAACAGGTGAGCGAGAGGTACTTCCCCGGTCGTGCCGTCCAAATTCCATTGCATATGAGGACGTAGTGTCATGCATCATGTATACTTGCCGGATTAATCACCCTCGAGCGGAAGCAAAGTCCCGCTCCGAGGTTAGCGCCATTTATGAGTTGTCGGCGTCCCATTTTACGGGAAGAGGAAAGATACATCGACATGTGTGTATGTGTGTTTGTGTGTGTGTGTGTGTGTGTGTGTGTGTGTGTGTGTGTGTGTGTGTGTGTGTGTGTGTGTGTGTGTGTGTGTGTGTGTGTGTGTGTGTGTGTGTGTGTGAGCGCTGGTAATCAAAGGAGGCTCCGTCGTTCTCCGACGACTTTACACGAAACTGTCTTAAATAACATTGTTACTCTCCTCTCAAGTCGCGTAGACTTTAAAACATTAAGTAGTAAGCAGTGAACACCTAGTAAGATGTCGTGCTGCACTGCAGCGGAACACAACCGGGGAGGTGCCTCTCGCTCACATGATACCGTTGTAAAGTGATACCTTCGCTGTTGCGCTTCGAGTGGCTTGTGGGTATCCGCTGGCCCATTGGAGGAAGAAACGAAGGCAACGCATGGTGATAATAATTTTATTGATGTCCATGGGTCGCGTATAAGGCTCCGATTCCTTCTTTGCGTCCCCAGACTATACAAAAAATTTTACCATCATACTTACTTTACTATAATTTTAGGCCTGCTTTTGAAGTTATACTTCTTTTGGTGCGGTAGGGAAAAGTGCGCGCACACTGTCAAAAAAAAACCGACACCCTGTATATTATATTATAAGACGCAAAACACTTTTTACGTCTCGAAGCAACATTTAAATCTCTTAAACATTGTTCTCATATAATTATATAACCCACAGAGGTACCAATACAAAGTTACTTGATGATTTGTATACTAACTTAATTGATAATTTAATGAAATTTTCGTGTTTATTGTATTTGATCACAGTATTACGTATGCTAGTATTATCTATACTTATAACATAAAGCTGAACATTTTTAAAGTTTGTTTTTTTTTGTTAGTCTCAGGAACTACAGGCCTGAATTGAGAATTATAGTATGGTGGGGGGGGGGGACAAACGATCACTCAGAGCCTGTCAATGATTACCGACGCCGCTGAACATCAACATAAACTTTCCTTCATTATTATTTCCCGCATAAATTATTATTATAGAAACGGGTTTCACTGACACTTGATAAAGATCTGGAATACCATAAAATATTAATTATCTAAGAAAAAAGTAAATATAAGTAATAAAACATATGAGACTATGTATAAATAATATACTATGCACTAGCTGTTACCCGCGCCAGCGACTGCGTGAACTACAGATAAATCCACGTGCAAATGTTGTCATTTCCATAGCCTATGTGTTTTCTGATATATGAGCTGTACTATTTGTAAGATTTCATTAACATCCATTCAGTAGTTTTTACGTGAAATAGTAACAAACATCCATCAATACATAACTTACACGCTTATATTGTGAGTAATACATTTTTATCGTTTTACATGTAAGGTTTATGGATATATTATTTTTATAGAATAGGAGGGCAAACGAGAAATCGGAGCCTTTTCTCAACTACCGACGCTCATGAATATCCACACAATTACTATGCCCATGTGCTGCCATCCTTTCCCCTCCCAGCAATGGGCCACCGGCTACTCACAAACCATACGTGCAATATCCGATATAATTATCCAAAGAAACATATACTGAGTTTAATAGTTATTTAGATTTGTCTAAAAAGCAGCATATTCTCCCTCTAGAATTGCAAGAAATTGAATACATAATTTACTTACTTCAAATCACATTAAGTCGGATACACTTTCCCGATCTTTTAAGGCTAACATCCTTTAATATCCCCTCCAAGTATTTCCACAGAAAATTTGTTATACACCTACCCCTAGTCTCCTCTAAAAAATAAGCAAAATTCACTTCTCTGTCGTTCGGTTAGTAGGTTCGACATGCTCGCGAGTAAACTAGAGCTAGATATCTTTAACACTGGCTGTACTTATGAGAAATATACTGAATAACTCATTCTTTAACGAACAATTGAATCTTTGATCAAAGTTAATTGAATGTGTATACCATAGTGTCGACGGCCACACTGGATGTATGCGATTTATCTGTAATTGTCTTATTGTTTCCACCAGTGGGGACCTATATCAAACTTGTTGTCTCTTTTCTGTTTTTATATTATTATATCGTTCTAACTTTTATTACTCCAAAATATAAAACAAATAAAAATAATGTATGAACGCTTCAAATCATTTTATTTATACATCATTAGCTACCATTTGTACAATTACATAGTTGACACTGGCGTTGTCCGTTAACAAACAAAAGCCGATCGCACAACTGGAAACAAACAAAAGGGCCTTCACATCTCATTAGAGAGACTTACGTCTCTCTAAACTTAGTAAATTTTGTGATAGAATTTTAGACCCTACACAAAACATAGGGGCTTAGTCCGAAATATTTTTTTTTGGATTAACATAGACCGTCGTTACTGTCGCGAAATGTTTCCTACTGAACCAGACCCGGTTGGAAGCTAACGATGAGTTTTGCCCTCCTTTACACCTTCCCCCCAATGGGCCACATTCCAGTCACAAACCGAACGAAACGCAACACCGCTCATATCTCTTTACCTCCCCGATCGTGTCGGTACAATATCTCTACAATGCAGCATGGCACTACCAATTACTAAGAGGTCAGTACGTAAGGCCTCTACTGTGTACGTAAGTTTGTCAAAAGCTAGAGGGGTTAAATAAAACGAATCCTAGCCCGAGAACATATGTTATGAATTGAGTTGGGTGCCAAATATTGTGTTTAAAATGATAGCAGCCCTGGGCCGAGGTACATACATTCAAGATAAAAGGAAAAGATCCCTACAAAATTGTATAAAAGAAATCACCACTTCTGGGGGCAAAGGTACTGGTTACAGGTTTAGTCAGTCTTCTAAATACATTTACCTCATGATGACCTATAAACAAGAGGGTCTGTATACACAATCAAGAAAAATCTTAAATAAAAAAATATAAGGAACAAATAATAGAATCAATCCAGTATTTAATAATGGTTAGAGAAAAGTGAGGGAACGAGGTCTTATCTTAGCAGTTGTCCAAGACTCTCCGCTGCAACCCGGATGAAGCTCCTTTCTATATATAATTATAAATCCAAACCACCAAGCCGCATACGGATTGTTCTTCAATCCTCAAATTCAGTAGTTGAAGATTATGATTACATCAGATCTTTATATTAAAGCCAAATTTAAAAAGGAGGAAGAGCTCTGAAACGGAACACCAAGAAGATCCCTTCCCATTTCCTGGGCTTCTTCCGCCAATTAAAATCAGACAAGATATATACTCTGTTACAATAAAATATAATTTAACACCCAACTTTCACGCGTGGCATGTACTGTAACCACAATAATGATACGGTCTATCAAATTAATAGCCATACAGATGAAGTAAATACCCCTATCTAAATGCACACATAAGGGAATTAAGACATTTTAACATTAATAAAGATTTTTCGAAACAAGATATGAAGCATGGCGTCGGCAAGAAATCATGAACTCACCCTTTTATGTTAAATCTATTAATAGTTCGTTGCATCCTGAACCGAAAATACAGGTTCCCGGCGTCAAAGAGAAAATACTAAATAATTAACGTATTTTAAGAAATAAGGCGAAAGGATAGCGTCGGCCATTCCCCAAATCATTCCGTCCTCCGCGCCGGAGAAAAGAAAAAAGTTGACATTACTTCGACACCGAGCACACATTTAGTGTGACCGTCAAAGATGGCAGATATACTTTCTTTAAAAGGTTTAAGTAGCAAAAGCACAGTTGCTAAAAGTTCTAAAATAAAGAATGAACATTATTAACTGGAATTGGTCTTAAACATAGATATCGGAAAGAAACGACATCTCTATGGTCTCAGACATGTACATTTTCTGTTAACTGTCTGTGCACACGAGTTAAGTTTTTTCTATCTCATCTAATAAAGTTATTTCACTTAGAACACTGTTAGGAATACGACTAGACCGGAGTGAAACTAGGCGTAAAATCAAAGTAGTTATGTTCTCGAGTACGACGCGACCTAGTAAAACGGGAAATTTCTATTATAAGTTTTATAGATTCTCTATATACACCCTCCAATTCTATTAAGGTACGTTTGAAAATCATTATCTAAGATAATAACGGTGAAACAATGACACTTCACTGTTTCACAGAGGAACTTAAATAATAAATGCACACGTACTTTAAATTCTCGTTAAAATACCGTCCCGAGGCAATATATCTTCATTTGGCGGCGTGTTCATTTGGAATTGCGTTTCTGATGTTGCCTCGTAAGTTATGAATATAAAGTGTATGTTACGTACTTCAATGCGAATCATATTATTATGTTGCAGTGTTATTGTGGACAGAGTTGACCAACGGAAAATAATGTATCCAAAATACGATACTAGTCGAAACAGAGTCGGAGTTGATGGAAAATTGCTATTCATCTATAACTATATCTATATCTATGTACCTAGTCTGGAAATAAATATCATCAGGATTAAAAATAAAAAAAATATTACATTTGATTTTGGAATCGGTCATTTTTTCACAAGGTTTATTGTATTTATTAATTTTGGCCAAGGTTTATTGTATTTCTTGAATAGTCTGGCCGTTCCACGTGGACGTACGAAAAAGATGGTTGAGTCAGTGGGGAAAAGAAGGGAAGAAATCCCGTCTGAAAACAAAAGATTTTATCTCGGAAAATGAAGGTAGCACCTACAAACATGTCGCGTATTTTAAGAAATGACTTAAGACTATAGGAGGCGCACTGGTCAACTGATAAGTTAAAGATGGATGCGGCGGTAAAGTCGGTGCAACTACTGTGAAGCGGTACGCAAATGAAAACACAGAATAATTTAGTTTACGGACGAAAAATGGCCGCATTTATGCTCAAAGTTCTAAGGAAGATTCCGAATTAGCCGACATAGTGCTACGTGTCATAAAGTGTATCAAGATACCATTCTTGAGACCTCCTCAACCTGCTCAAGGAGCTTACCTACCTAGTTAAGCTCCTCAATAACACCATGTTCAACAATCAATTATGGTCCTTCCAGCAAGACTCGGGACCAGATCGAAAGCTCGAAACAATCCTGGTTAATACGAACGCTCTGGTCTTGATCTGAGCTGAAGTACATCTAGTCCCGACCTTAATCAGCTGGATTAAGATTTATTGTCAGCTTCAGAGAGTACAACTTGTTCTAAACGCCATGCCAAATTTGCAGCCTCTAAAACAATCCATACGATGGGCAGTGAAGAATTTGTTTCCCAATGGAAAGAGTGCGTGCTTCTATAGACACCAGACCTCAACGTCTATATGACTGCATTGCAGCTAATGGAGACCACATCGAATAAGCTTTTTCATATTTTTATTTGTTATATGTTTGTGCATTAAACAAACACAATGTAAAAGTTATAAATATTTTTTGCAATTAAAATTATTTTATTCTTTGTAACAACATTTAAGGCAAGCGCTTTACAGGAAGCGCTCGTCGGTAGTTTCGCTCGGCGACTGTTCAGTCGGGGAACCTGAATGTTGTACCGTCGCTTGGTTGGCTTCTAGGTTTTGCACGTAGCAGAGGCTCATGTTCTCTTAAATGGAGATTTACCCACGGTAGATAGCTAATGATACGGATGATGAAGGAATACGTCGTTAAGGTACAGGTACCTTTCTATATGACCATGCTTTCCAAACACATCACGACCCAAGTTGTTATTGGGATTAGTTATGATTTTAATGTCTAAGAAATATAAAGAATTATTTCTCTCTAGATCTATTATAAGTAGAATCTTGGAATTCATACTACTTGCATGGAACATGGTTACTTTATCCATAGGTAAAATTGTGAAAATATCATCAACATATATATCGTAGGGCTTTGGTGTTATTCGCGAAGGTTGAAAGTAAACGTTCCTATACTTTTTCTTTTCCACTTTGGAAGAGGTATGCATCACCATCAACATTAGTGTATAGCAGTCCATTGTTGGAAATATGCCGTTTGAATGAACACCAAAACGATCTTCTGCTACTCGTGCCTATCTCGTAGATTTTGTTGACTAGCTTAACATGTATGCGTCCGTTTCCTTACACAAACTTAAAGATTTGTACGGAAATGTCTCAGACATGGAACTTCCTGATGCAATTATGAATTGGCGAAATGAAAATAACAATTTTATGTATTTCTATATATACACAAATATTACAAACATGTTTGTTCGCATTGAATAGGCCCTGAAACTACTGGAGTGATTAAAAAGCTACAATTTTTGAGATGAATAATATTTGTAAATCAATGACTTCTTTTCTGTATTTTGTGAAATCTCCGCGGGAAGCCAGGACTGACTACTAGTATTATAATATAGTGACACCTAGCACAAGGATCACGCAAATGTGGTAAAAGCAAGGTAACAACCTTGCTTGTGTTGTGGAAAGGAAGAATCCACCGGAAACCTACGAACCGAACGAAATTAGACAACAATTTTTGTAGATGTATAAACGTTATTATGTCGCTGTTAAATCCAACTTCTTTTGAACGTCACCAGCTGTATCTACACCTGGGCGTCTTCCTGTACGTGTTGCGTGCGCGCGAAGGAGGCATATAAAACATGGTCCAAGATCTCAATAAGGCCAGAACTTGGTTTCGCGCAACTAAATCTATATGATCTATGTTTGTATTAACACTGAGTGATTATTTGCACGCAATGATCTCATCTATTCGTGTCCTCTCACTTTCACAAGAGACATGCTATCATTCGTAGTACTTATTCTGTAGTTTAGTGCCATGTATAGCGCATGACACTACATCCTCCTATGGAACATAATTGGGCCGGCACGACCAGGGAGGACCTCTCGCTCATATAACACCGCCGTAAAGTGACATATTCAGTGTCGCGTTTAGTACGATTTGTGAGTAGCCGGTGGCCCATTTGGGGGGGGCAACGCATCGTCATAGAAATTATGTGGATTTTTATGGGTATTTTTATTTACTTTACGTACTTACTTTTTATTAATAACAAGCCGGAATAGGTGGCAAATACCTATAATGATAAAAATACTATAAATTTAAAACATTAAATGTTTCTCTTCGTTCTTGGTGTTTTTAAAAAAAATTAGTTAATTTTCCAGGGGCTTCTTATTTCATCTAAAAATTGTTTCTAAAGATGATCAAGTATCAAATTGAAGTTAGTTTTTTTAATTACTCACATGAGCATTGCTACAATCCTGACACACCTTTCACTAAATATACAATATGTCTGGAATCGTTAGGAATTACATACGTAAAAATTGCTTAGCTTATAACACCATTTGCTAAGTGTACATTATGTTTATATCTACAAGTAATTACTTACGTAGGCATTGCTAAGGTTCTAACACCATTTGCTAAGTGTACATTATGTTAGTAACTACAAGGAATTACTTACATAGGTATTGCTAAGGTTCTGACACCATCTAGGTTTAAAATTATGTTTAAACCTACAAGTAATTACTTACGTAGGCATTGCTACGGTTCTAACACCATTTGCTAAGTGAACATTATGTTTAAAACTATGAGGAATTACTTACGAAGGCATTGCTAAAGTTCTGACACCATCGGCTAGGTGTAAATTATGTTTATATCTATAAAGAATTACTTACATAGGTATTGCTAATGTCCCGACGCCAATTGCTAAGTGTAAATTACGTCTAAAAGTATAAGGGTTTACTTACGTAGGTATCGCTACGGTCCTGACACAGTTTGTACAAATGTTGCACAGTGCAATTCGTCCACTAGTGTTGTTTACAAGGGTATGTGGGAAAGTGACTGATCATAATGTAGCTTGAATTATGTATACATTGAATATTATTATTATAATAACATAATGTATAAAGTACAAATTATAAATCCAGACCCAGCAAATTAAGTACATAATTATGTACATACCTGATATAATCTATTTGTATACTTATAAAAATGAAATACCACTCACTGATTACACTTTAATACCTACTAACTTGATATTTGGCAGACAGGTCCCTAATGAGGTGCAGATATCTGCTAAGATCGAATTTTACGAAATTCCACCCGAATTTCGAGAGCTTCGTCCTAAAGGAGTGTTTTGAGCGTGGACTATGGGGGAAGAAATCACCGGCGCAGCAGCAGCGTTATCGTAATCAAAAACTATTCTTAGAAACCTCTATTTCAGATAAAAAGGCCTATCTAAAGATACACCAATCCACACGGCTATGCCACAATATTAACAACAATAATATCTGTGGACCTATCACACCACATTAGCCTAGTCCTGTATAAGTACCGTAAGTACTTGTGTTACAGATGTACAGAAATATACTCGTATTTATTATTGTTAAAAATTTAAGAAATTTTATATACTTAAAATTTCTATTATAAGAATAAGTACAATACATAGATAAACATCTATGACCTAGGTGGTATTCGAACCTATGGCGTAAAACGCGGACTAACCGCCACGCTAGCAGATGAGCCAGCCGGTCGTCAAACAATTTTGTTATATCAACTACATGTATGGGGTCCTTCCTACCTGACTTAGTAATTTTATTTTTAAAAATCATATACGTCATTTAATGCGGGTTCCAAAACGATTTCAAACATATAGTACCTACAATGTACAAGTGAAAGGTCTATAACGTGCGAACGGACAGACCGACGTAGAGAGAATGGACAGATGGACGGACGTACAGAACAGCCGGCTGACGGGCATGAAAGCTTCCGTTCTCTTACAGATACGGATCCCTAAAACGGCATTCAAGTTTTTCGACACAGGGACATAAATAGCATTTTAAAGTTTACACGTAGTCATTTTGTACGTGTTGCAAAGTTTTTCTTCTCCGCAGACATCATGAAGCACGAACCTAACAAATCCTTGCTCGGAGCTAAATTGTTAATGTTGCATAGTAAACTCAATATGTTTCTTTCTAATTTCATCATCATTATCAGCGACTATTGGCCCCAAACGTTCTTATTAGATATAATCTTTTTCTTGCCATTGGAAAGAAAGGCAGACAGCATAAAACTGTATGTTGATCACAATAATATTCCACATTGATTAAACGTTCTTCGTCATCATCTATCTCTTCTTATTCCGAACTAGAAGTCTTAAAACCTGTAGTAATTCCGTGTTAAACCGACCGTGCTGAGAAGATTTTACTAAAGTAAATAATGAAAAAGTGAGTAAAAATACATTTCTAATGGGGCCTGCCTATTACAAGATATTTACTGACACGATCTAAGCTTCCATTAATTAAAATTACATTTATCATACAAAAAATTACATTTATAAAAGGATGTCGGTCTGTTTTATTCATTTAGTGTGTAAGTGTTATCCTTAAGAGTATATATATATAGTATATGGTAAAAGTCTTTACAGTAATACATGAAAAAAGGAGCATACTACAAAAAAACCAAAACCTACCTCAGGGGTCGCTATATCCATGATTCAACCCGGATGAAAGCCCATTCAGCAAATATTTAGTAAATAATAATAATAAAAATATCTGCGGACTTATCACACCACGTTGCCTTGGCCCCGTGCTAAGTATCGTAAGGACTTGTGTTACAGGTACGAGAAAACGGAAATATATTTAATATTTTTACAAATTTAAGAAAGTTTATATATTTAAGGTTTTTATTACAGAAATACATATAACACATATATAAACATCCATGACCTAGGCGGGACTCGAACCCGCGACCTCTGGCGTAACACGTTGTTTCTATTTATGTTAAATTCCTTAAATTCTACAACAATGGAATTAATACAAATTAGTACAAGAACAACAATGGACCACCAATTTTCACGGATTGTCCTTCGTTCTTTATATTCAATAATTGAATAACAATTTTCACATGTGCCACACACTATTCAAACTAAAACATCATTGATATGTTCTATCAAATTAATAACCATATAGATAATGTAATGCTAATATTAAAATACACACTTCAGAGAATTATGACAATTTAACTAGATATGAAAAATGGCGTCGGCAAAAAATCATGAACTCACACTTTTTTATGAAATATTCATTCGTGCATTGTGACATGAATATGTTGGTTCTCGACGGAATATAAAAAAACTATTTCATCATCATTTGGTGATGGCAGACAGCATCAGCCATCACAAATATATCAAGACCTCCACATTGCCAAAAGGAAAAAGAGTGGCATTTCTTCAACACAGATAACATTAAGCCTTACAGTCAAAGATGACAGATAAAATATTTAAGTGACTAGAGATATAACGCGGCCAAACCTCCACGTCACCAACTGAGCCAGCCGGTCGTCACATATAACAGACAGCTTTCGAGGGTTCGATTAAATATTCACGGCGTACGAAATCACAATTATGCCTACTAGCGCAAAGTATTGTCTGGCCATGAACACAGGACACTTTGTATTCCTTGTAGTGTGTGCGTAAGACTTATCGAATTATTTATATGTGACACCAGTCATTTACAATACAGTCAATTACATCTAGATACACAGTAATCGTCTCGAAACAGTGCCTATAAAGATGTGTACATGTCACATTATACACTTATTAAGAACAACTTAAAATCATGCGTGTGAGGTTGGCTTTACTAAAAAGTATGTCCAAATATTGCACTTCTTTCAAATTGAATCTGCTTTGTAGAAATGATTAGAAATCTTGCGAGTAAGGTTGGCTTTGCAAAAAATGTACGATATAATACGACGGTTTAGAATGACAGTTCAGTATGTAATTGGACACCTTGTATTTTTGTAAATCTCTTACTGACACGAATTGCAATATCTTACGAGATTGAAACATCTTACCCAGACTTTCAAGCTTAGGTGGAGCCGTAGTTAGTTTATTAATTATCAAGAGTTGACAGGAATTGTTGAAAAGAGAATGAGTACCAGTGAGTTTCACTAAGACTTAGCATATAATACAGTAACAAAACTTTAAATAACCAATATAGTTTAAATAAAATATAGGAGCGCACTAATATTGCTTGTATTTCTGTGCATACTCGCAGACAAAAATCCATTTAGAAAGTTGTTTTAATTTAGAGGGTCGGATAAGTCCGTCATATAATATAGAAGATATTAAATTCAATTATCTATCCATGTTTTCGTATCACTAACGGAATCGAGCGCGCGACGCCGCACTAGGGTGGGGAGGGTACCATTTCCCCTTTGGTCCCGAAAATAACCAACAGTAATTACTGCACGTATGGGCGTAACCTACGCCCAATATTAACCCGTTATACCTCTTCCTACCAGAGAGAAAAGCGAGGGGTCTGTACCCCTTTCGTCTCCCTGAACTGGAATACACAAGTCTTCGCTAGTCCGGGAAACTGTTATGGTAAATGCAATAGCATCGTCAGCAGTGGCAGGGACCTAGTACTACTGCTCCGAACAAAATAAGTTCGGAAAAACACTTCTTTATTAAATTATATAAAAAGATAAATATTTATACCACCGGTTGGCTCAGTTGGTAACGTGGCGGTTATTCCATGTGTTACGCCAGAGGTCGCGGGCTCGGATCCAGCTTAGGTCATGGATATAAAGATCTTAAATATATAAAATTTCTTAAATTTATAAAAACATATTAGTTATATTTCCGTTGTTCAGGTACTAGACCTGTAACGCAAGTCCTTGCGGTACTTAGCACAGGGCTAAGTTAACGTGGTGTGATAAGGCCAGAAATATTATTATATATTAATTTATACTAATTCATTTTAACTACTATTTCATAACTGTATAAGGCTGGGAAGCTCCACAATCATTATTAGCCCTTATTGGTGTACTGCTGGACATAGGCCTCTCTCAATGAACGCCAAGACGATCGATCTCCTTCTACTAGCATCCATTCCGGACCGGCTACTGCACGGAGATCGTCTTCCTGCCTGGTGAACGGTCGACCAACTTTACTGGCCCATCTGCCATCTGTTCTTCTGAGTGTGTGACCAGCCAATTGCCACCTCAGCGAGCCTATTTGTCGCTCGATATCGGATACCTTAGTTCTCTGCCTTATGACTTCGTTACGAATTCTGTCAGACAGAGAAACGCCCAACATAGCAAGTTCAATAGTCCATTGAGCTACCGCAAACTTGCGGACCAGTCCTACATTAAGAGGCCATGTTTCGGCCCCGTAAGTCATCACGAGAAAAACGCACTGTTTGAAGACTTTCCTCCTCAAGCTCTTCGGTATAGGCGACGTGAGGGATATAGAGCTCCACAAACTGCGTTTCAATCAATTCAAATAATCCAAAACAATAAAAAAATAATGCACATACTATGGGTTCTCGATTATCAAACACCAAGATGAGCACGACGAAGAATGGCTTCAGGAAGGTAAGCGTCTTACGTGGAAATATTCGATGTCTCCATTGTTGAGAATAACCGTTTAAAGAAAATGGGTTGTGATGTCTAGGACAGTACTAGTCGACAAAGATTATAATAATGGATTTTGTAAAATTGGCCGACCTCCGTGTTCGATGACAAGCATTAATAATGCCCTACGAATGATTATATTATCATGATAACATAAAGTACACGTAGGTTATAAGTTATGTGCGGGATAATGGTAAATATTGTGGATATAAGGTGGGAATCGCGGAAAAACACTACTGCTTACTAAATGAGATGCCGTCTACTCTGGTACTTGTATGGCGCAGTCGAAATTTGTTTACAAGCTTGGATTCGATTCCCGAACAGCATAAGCAATAGTAATAGCTCGGAAAGGGTGTTACATCCCCAGCGTCTGCTTGAAAGGCTTAAAAGTAGCAAAGGAGTGTGTGATTTTAATATAAAATTTCAAACGTAAATTGATTTAAAAGCGTTAGGCGTATTGATTTTTTTTGCGTTTTTGTTTTTTGAAAATTGACCTGCGGTATTAAGGAATATTATTACGTAGTGACCGTGGACATAAACTTACTTCCTTATACTAGATAGATATATAATAAGTACAGTTTCCGTTAACCGGAACAATTATAATTATAATTCTTCGGGACTCTAAAAAATTGTACATAAGGACATCTATCACCTATCTATCACCTCAGTCCACCCGTGATCACGGTTGCTGTAAAGCTTCTGAAACGTCGGGCTAGATAAATAATCAAATAAAGCGCGATAAAATCCGTAAAAGTAGTTTTATTGTAACATAATTGACAAGTCATGCACATTGTAAAAACAACTTAAAGTCCTGCGCGTAAGATGGAATTCAGAAAAAATCATGTTTGTGTACAATCAGGGATTCATGACAATTCAGTATGAAATCGTGTATCTTGCGTTTTGTACATCAGATATATAGAGATAAATGTGTAGTATATTATTATTTTTTGAGCGCTTTTATAAAAATCAATGCTGTATATGAAATCATTGTTGTTATGTATTTAGTAAGAGGTAGCGCCATGCTGCAATGCAGCTGAATTTCGCCAGCACGGCCAGGTATGTACATCTCGCCCGTTGCAGGAGGGGGGGTGGAAAGGAAGGCAACGCATCGGCATAGCAACTGTGTTGATTTGCATGGGCGTCGGTAGTCGTAAAAAGGCACCAATTACTCGATAGTTTTCCAATTCTATAACAAAAATATTTTATCGACGGTATACATGGCTTTCCTTTTAATATACTGTCACGTAGCGAGAGAACTCACTCATATCCTTACCCAACCATGCCCAGCTACACGTTGCACGTTCCAGCTAGTAAGCCTAATCTCCAAAAGACGGTAATTCATGTCCCAAGGCATTAATTATTAAACGCTATTATATTAGAACCTTTCATACGCGGTACGTTGAATATTAATTTATCGTAGGTATTGTATTTATTGAATCCAATTGATAATTTATATGTTGAAGAGTGATATATCTCAGTCAAACGCTAATTCATTGAGCATGTATGCCATTGAGTAGATGTACTAAACTGGGCTAATGAATTTGCTTAACCTAGGGTTGTGCCGATGTTTAAATGCTTATATTCAACAAAATGCTCCGAATGCTCTTCGATCATATGAGATGAATAAAACTGAACGTGTCAGCTTCGTCGATTGTTACCGCCTGAAGTTTGAGGGGTTGTCCTGGGGTGCGGAGTAACCCCTTTTCGGCGATGGCATCGGTCCCTTAGGGGAGGTTAGCCGTCGAGGTGCCCTTATGAATTGTAGTTCCAGAGCATGTCACCAATGGCCATACTGGCACTCGCAGCGTTTTGAGGAAGTTCACCTTCACCATCACTATCAGCCCCTATCGGTCCACGGCTGGACAGAGGCTTCTTTCAATGAACACCAAGACGGCCGATCACCTGCAATCGCATACATCCCGGAGTATTAAGTATTTGATATTATATTACGGCGCGAGCCCCATACGCCACTGGACCCCACCCTCCCAGTAACGGTCATGGCACATATATACGTTTCCCCGCGTCACCAAAAAAAAGTTAAGTGTGATAAGTATGGGGAAATGAAATCCCATTTGTTCTCCTATATAATAAAAATGTGCTTTTTATTATTATAGATAACGATTATGTTCAATGTATGTTGCTTAAAATTTATTATACTCGGTTTATGGCCGGTACATAAAACTCGTAACAATTACGCAGACGGCAGGTTAATATATATTAGAATTTAGATTACGTAGCTTTTTATACTAACGTACTATATGTACGTATATACGAGCCAGATTTTGCCATTAATGTGCCATGCTACGTAGACCAATAATCATTATAATAGGAGACATTTTAAGGTGATTTAATTTTCAACGTCTTCAAGAGAGGACGTAACTCAATTCGACTGTTTATGTGTGTTCGCGGCTAACATTCTCGTTTACATTAAGTCGAAACGATTTTGATGATTCCGTTTATGGTACCATAATTTGACGATGGTGTCCTAGAGAAATCGAGGGGAACTTATGAAAGTTGGTGGGGCGATTAATGCGTTTGTTATTTTTTTCATTGAGTATTTCAATGTTCTACAATTTAGTTAAGAGTTGGAGTTGATCCGAAGATGGATCTGAAATACAGTTGACAGAACTCCTCAACTCCTTACAGCCCTTGTTTACCTGATCAATTTATATTTATACGAACATTATGTGTATATAAAACTATTGTACTAAAAAGAAAAAAAAAATCAAAACACCAAAATAAAAAGTTATTACAAATGGTATATTCTGTCGCTTACTTGGTGTTTACTTCGAGTAGACAAACCATTCTTGACTTGGCACTTACTTAAAGCATTTTATGACATTTTCTGTTCGATAAAATTTGCAATTTAGTTTCTTTTTGACTTCGTACTGTGGAGTTTTTAAGTCAGTTTGAGTTTCTTGTAAAATTTTATTTATAATTATGTTCAAGACATTATAGATAATATAACATAAGTGCCTTGGGAGAGGCCTATGTCCAGCAGCTGACTAACGTTGGCTGAACAGTGAGAGAGAGAGAGAGAGAGAGTGTGTATGGTGTGTGAGGGGAGAGAGAGAGAGAGAGAAGATAATAATTGTTTATTAATTGCTGACATAGAGCATGAAAAGATTTTCTGTATATATATCTATTATTTCTTTAATCTTCACAAAGTAATAGTTCTCTTAATGTTTATGTATCATAAAAGATAATAAGAGAGAGAGAGAGAGTATTTTAATGTCATATAAAAACGTACCTACGCCCAATTAGGGTAAGCATCCACAGGCTCGCATGGTACTGATCGCACCAAAAGGATAAATTTTTCACACTGCAGCCACCGCGATGCGATTTGCTGGCGCGCGTATCAGCAATCGGATTGCCGATGCCGCTTCACTCGGATTTTGGCAATAACCGTACGTGCGGATAGTGTGATAGACAACAATTGCGGGCCCCTCCACTGAACGGCATTCCGTATGACGTCGTCGGCACGCTGTTGTATTAGATTTGATACAATGCAAACTACAATCTATTACGTGCGATGCGTTCGATTCTGTCGGGTCTGTGAACGATTACCCTCAATGCCTGTCCTCCCTCCCCCACCCCGTCATGATACCTCAACGAGCTCTTCCAGCCCTCACGATAATGCAAGACCATCTTTAGATGCCGCGCGTGAGCTACCCTCCTTATTAGAGAGGGGCCCTTTCCCCTCTGCTAGGATAATAATAGTTACTTTAGCTAATCTTACATAACTATTGTGATGCACCTAACCCAAACCGTCGCCCGACGTGTCTTATAGTAACCGATGACGCTGCACTGGACACTTCTGTCAGCATAGAGCATCAAAAAAATGTATGTGGTAATTAAATGCAATTTTCTGGTCAAAACTATATGAGAACTTATATAAAACTATATATAGAACGCTGGCTGGTCTGCCTCTCCTAAAGGAGTGGGTAGATGTGAGCGTGTCCATGTATGAATATAATAAAATAGTTAATGTTGCATATGTGAATGCGATGTGCGTCATGTGCGAGCGAACTTGCGCCAAATTTATAGTTTACTAGACTTTAGTCTAGTAAACTATAAATTTGCCCCTTAAAATTTTGCGTAGTATTTTTTTCAATTTTATTTAAAGATATATGGACTGATACGAGGAGCCCCAGCCTTTTGATAACTTATACAGGCGCCAATAGGAATCCACATAATTGTTATGCAGATGTCCCACCTTTTCTCCTCCACTCCACCGTGGCCACCGGCTACTCACAAGCCACATAAAAGCCTCATAAACGCGACAGCACAACTGTGACTATACGGCAGTAGGTGAGCGAGACGTTTCTCCCACGTAAAGCCGCCCTATATATCAGGCTGTAATACAGAATGTCCTATTAACTTGCACTGCCACTTACTAAATTGCCAACATTGCGCGAAAACGTTAAATTTTCTTGATAGGTTCGGTCGAAAACTTTATTCTACTATGTATTTCTTTATCCGAAATTCACTGGCTCACAATATCGTGGAAATGTGCGTTTATTGTTGGAAATTTACAAAGAGCCGCGCCATCACGGAGCAATGGCGCTCGGTAAATTTAAAATACGTGATGTATTGTAATTCGGTACTCTGTAGCTTGCTTTCTTTAAAATTAGAATGAATATTATCGCAACAATAGATACAATGAGGAAATGAAGATGAAAATGATTGTAAGACGTATTAATCAGCTCGAGCGGGTGAGAGAGGAGGCCGCAGACTACGAACGGGGGTGCGAGGGAGGTCCAGGATCTTGCGCCTCCGGCAATATTAGTCTTCCTGTGCTCGTGTCGACTCGGGATATTGCCCGGCCCGCTTAAATACGACGCCATATGGACTGTTCATAGGCAGCCGGACAGTCATTGAGGAGGAGGGTCCGGCCTTGTCACTGGAGGATCTTGTTGCCTGCTGATACCTGCCTCCAATTATAGTGGCTCAAGGTATTCGCAGGTGTTTAGCTAGCAATGTACCCTGTAGTGCCGAGTCCGACATACGGTCTATACGGCCTCCCGGGCCCCTTGATATAATCCGTAAATAGATTCCCCTGCGACAACAAAGAAAAAGGTCGACTCAACCGTGGCTATCCCTCATAATATCATACTATATACATATAAGCCCTAGTTCTCTAAATAAACGATGATTTTAATTTTGTATTTGAAATTAGGGGATCTATCTATATACGAGTACTTGATATTAGCCAGAGCGGATGAACACTGAAGAAAAATTTACACTGCACTGTCAAACTATCTAAGGTGTTCAAGTTTAAAATTTTGAAATTTTGAGCTGGTCCGAGAAATGTTAAACTGCGTGTCATAAAACTAAGTACCCGTATAATATTGCCTACAGATTTAATTACGATATTCTAATTTTACAATATAAGTTTCTTCAAGTTGAAAACGGAATTGAGGCTGTTAAATTTTGATAATAAACTTTGTGCAGTTACACCACAGCACGTGCGAGGCTCGTACTGCGACTCATTCACCATTCCATGTAAAGGTAAAAAATTTAACGATCGAATTCTACAACGCACGTAATGTTATTATCGTGATAAATTACCGTCACGAGTCTGTTGATACATTCTTACAGTTAGTATTTATCAGCGATAACATTATAACATTGCTTTGTACATCAGTAAGGGACTGGAGCCATTATCGTAACCAGCTAATGAGTGTCAAACTATCTAAGTGACTCGTTGTTCTTAATTTTTTCGGAGGTGGTGCAATTGGTCCCCACCGTGGTTCAAGCCTTGTGTGATTGTGAGTCTCCGTTTGCCCATTCGAGGATATAGTTTCGGAGAAGAGTGACGCGCCTGCATCTCCTGGGGGATATCAACGTCGTCTTCCTTGAACTGTTTCGTATCATTCGCTGTCGTACAACTAATTACTATTATTAAAGATATCATACCACTGGTAGAATGAATTAACTAACTAAAACTAATGTACTTCGCTTACCTTACCATGGTTCATGTATTGTCTTAGTGGTGGGGCTCAGTGACCTGGGGTGTACCCTTTTTTATTTTGTTGACGCGGGGAAACGCACTTACGCGCCTTCACCAGCCCTGGGTGGGGTCCAGTGGTGTGTGGGACTCGCACCACATGATAGTGTCGAATACCCACAAAAACCACCACGAGTGCCAACAGTGATGATTTTGGTGAGGTGCCTCGGAACAACAATCATCAGGGCAACTCGACGGCCAGTCAGCCCCCTAAAGGACCAACTTTACCTCCAGACACGGATACAGATGGGGTTGCCCAGCACTACAGAACAACCCCACCGACTTTGGGACAAGTGCAATGGGGTGATGTTCCCATCCTTGCCCCTTGTCCGTGCGCAAAAGCGCCACCTCCTGTTGCTCTTAGGTCCCTTCTTCTTATAATTAGGGTGCAAAGATCCCCCTTAGTTTAATTGGCTTCGCCTGGGTTCACCTCAGGCTACTAAGCCCCACCACCACAAAAAGGCTTGAACCATGGTGGGGGACCTAGGCGAACCCAATTGATCCGATGGCCTGCTCTTTCCTACACGTCTCTTATGAAGAGGACACTAAAGAGGGGGAGGCGGAGGCTCTCTTTATACATCTGTTATAAATAGAGGGGACAAAAGAGCAAGAGGAGGAGCGCTAACGTTAAATTTTCTTTTCTTTTTAAGGAGGTGGACCTCACCCCCTTACACTTTCGCAAAGCTGGCGGGGCTGTGCAGCTAGAAACTTGTAGCGGGGTTGTAAAGCTAGTAAGCAAAGAAAGCTATTTGATGTTACTAATTGAGTAATTGTTATTGCTTCTAATTATTAAATTTTAATTACCGTATATCAGTTTATCGGAACAACGTGAGACTGACACACATATAACTGGTACAAAACTATTTAGTCGCTGATCTCCAATTTGTATGGGCAGCCCGGCGCTTCCATTAGTTTCCTGCATTTTACTCTGTTTAATCTGCCTAATTTAGTGTGGCTGGATAGCGTATAACTCATTAGCACACATAAGGCAGAATCCACTTTTGTTTCTCGAGTTTTAGCGAGTTTAAGCTTCTATATTTTAGTTTTCAAATAAGAGAACGTACTTATTATTAGATGTACTTAATGGTAGACGCTAAATTTTTGCTATCGGCAGAGATTTAAAAAATGAATAATAAAACTATCTAAAAGCAAACGAATTATACATTAAAATGTTTACAGAGCTTAAGAATGTTGTAAACCTTGGTTTACCTATTTGAGACCTTACTATTATTTGTCGTAAGTTTTACCTCGATCCTTACATACGTACGAACGCCGACCGTACAGACGGAGGGACGGACGGATTTTTCGAGAGATACAATACTACGTGTATTTTATGTATATAAAATCCTGTTGGTTTTGCTTTTAATAAAATATGTTTAAGAAACTGAATTGATCAACATGGATCTGTGCCATATTGAGAGGTTACGTTTCGGCCCGGCGTCTCCGTGACATCGTTCATCTCTTTAGTAGAATGAAGTATTGAAACTATACATTACGTGCAAATATATCTTTATAGTTTCTTTTCGTATTTTTTTTTGTATGTAAATTTAACGTTCATGTTGTGTGGTGTGTTTTTACAAATAAATAGTTTAATTTTCTTGTTATTATTAACAAGGATTAGAAAGTGTTTTAAAATAAATGAACAATCTTATAAATGATCAGCAATGTTATCACATTCATGCATCATAAACAATTTGAATTACCCATTGTGTTTGAATTTCAATTTTGATGTTCATTATGTGAATAAATAATTAATAAATGTTTATTAGTATTCATGTATTCTAACATAAAAACAATAATTTTATATAGATAATTTTATGACTCTGTACAATATCATGACTGATTAGTAATTATGACATATTAAAAAAAAACAATATGTAACTTACAGTTTAGTAATTGTTAAATAATAACGAAATATTTTTTTAAGTAATTTACATGGGACAATCCATCGAATTTTACTTAATTTAAATTTACAATATTTATTCTTATAATACATATATAAAAAATTGACAATAACTAAGTTGAATTTTGTTATTGAACTATGCATTCCGATCCTGACTAATGATACTTCATTACAATTGAGGCTGCACTATCTATAGCAATTTGGATAGAAATCGATAAACAGAAAAGGTAAACTTAACACGAGTATGTAATTGTTCCACTTTTTTGAAGCTTGGCAATAAAATTGATACCAAATTTGATGATTGTTTCCTCGCCAAAATTAGCCACACGTGTTAAAACTGACTGTGAATTCGCTTATAAGTAGTATTATCTGTCCACGTACAAAAATGTTGTAACTCATTGATGTCTTAAGTTTACGCGAATGTTAAACATTACAATAAAACTACTTTTACGAATTTTATTGCGGTTTATTAAATTATTTATGTAGCCCGATGTTTCAGAAGCCTGCCTGACAGGACAGAGATGACAGATGACCTGATCTGGCAAGTTTTTAAAAGTACCCGAAGAACTATAATTTTAGTTGCTGTGAAGCATCTGAAACGTCGGGCTACATAAATAATTTAATAAACCGCGATAAAATCCGTAAAAGTAGTTTTATTATAATGTTGTAAATCGTCTACCCCGATTTATTATAGAAATTTAAAAATTCCGACATAGATTTTTCTAAACAACAGCGTTCGACATGCTTCACTTTTATGAAACGAAAAAAAATTATGTATGTCCCAACTATTCAATTTAATAGAGGTAGTATTTGTCTGGGAAAATTGTCCCTCTTGTATAACATTACCCAGTTTGTGGTTCCGTTGGGGTTCCGTTTATGAATAAACTTTTACTCTAAGAGGCGATAATTTATATAGGTATCTCATATATATCAATTGGCTGCAAGAATGTCTGTGACGTCACATAAAATCAAGCATTAAATTTGAACGCAAGTCCGTAGGTGTCGATAAAAATCACCAACCATTAGGTTTTCATTCAAATCGTTTACTCCTTGTGAAGTTAACATAAATACAATCCTAATATTACTTTAAATTTTGATCTCGGATAAATATCAATGTTTATATCTACATCCAGACTATTCTATATAACGTCGCTGTCGCCAATATGCAAATATGATTACATTTAAATTTGAATACCATAATATGTGTATGAATATCCACATCTCATTTCACGAGAACTGTTTATTCTGTTTTAATTAGAATTATAAGTTATAATTAAATTTTTAATACAACAGGAATAAAACAACAATAATTATATTATTAAATAAAATATGAGGTAATGGCACACTGCAATGTAGGTAAATTTAACCGGTACCACAGGGGAACCTCTTACTAGGAATCTAATTTGAAAGTAATGTAATTTTTTTTTGTTGACGCCCCAAAGCCGGCTTTGGGTTGGATTCCGTGCCTAACACCCACTAAAACCAAAGCGAGTGCCATCAGCGTCTTTTTGTGAAATGGTGAGGTGCCCAGAAACTAGAAATGATCAAGCCAACTCGACAACTAGCTCTTCTTATAAGAGGGGAGCAAAGAGCAGCGCCCTCGGATCCATTGGCTTCCCCCTGATGTGCGTTCATACCAGGCTTGTGAGCCCCACCGTCTTGACAAGTCTCGAATCATGGTGCGGAATGGAAGATAATTTCGACGGGGTAGAACCCCGCTAAAATTATCTAAAAGATTATCTCATTAGCTGCTTTTCATAATAAATACTACCCAGATTAAGTCTATGGAGATGGCTGTGGCGGACTACCTAGCGACAAGTCAGCTCAAAAAAGCAAATCGGACGCAGGACGGCTTAACGTGCGGACGTAACGGACTTTGGATTATTTTTCGTCGGGTCGGACCAAAAAGAGTTACCTGTACTGTACTCAATCTAACACAATAAATATCTTAATAATAATTATGCATATTAACAGATGGCAACATGTAATCTTTACGAGGCCGAAATTAAAATTTATAGTACTTTTATTTTTGGAAATCAATGAATATTTTACATATTTCGTGAATTATCCGTGCTAAACTGGAACGGACTGCTAGTAACAGATAAAGTTATAGTGTTACGAAAGGTTAAATTGACAAAGTTTCTCAAATCCCTCATGCAGTCAGTGACGCAGAAATCAAACATTACACATTCATACCTAGCAGAAAGTTTATCCTTATTCGTATTATATCATCACCACCATCATCATCATCAATTAGGATGTCATTATAAGTAAACTTTTTTACATACACACAATATATCGGCTCCCTCCTGTTTCACCCTCTTAGGGGTTGAACTCCTAAAAATCGTCCTCACGAACATCACGAAAGTAGCCCCTGTACCAAATTTCTAGTGTAGTCTAAGTAGCTTCGTCATTGCGTAGTCTGTCGGCCAATCAATCGGACACTTAGTAACGGTGACAAACGGTTTTAAAGGGGCATATGATCAGACAAACCTGTTGGTCACCAGTGATACACTCAAACATCCGCGTTGAGTGACTTATTCATCAAAGCCCATAACGAGACAACGAGTTCATATAAACCACGTGCTATCGCTTTATGTATATTGGCAAACGCGTCGCCCTCCTTACACGTTTTACCATCTATCTTTTATTCGGTTTCCTCCCTCCACCTCATAATCAATTTCCTCCTTCCATCTTTTACTTTATATCCACCTTCCACATTATACGATATTTCCTCCTACCATATTCTATTCGATTTCCTCCTTCCACATTTTACTCTATTTCGCATATACATCGCACACCGAATGAAATACAATAGCATAGCTGTCACCTGTCGATTGAAATCGATTGATTGTCTGATTGATTTACTATAATGTAAGAGACTGAGAACCAAATCAAAAGCTTGTTAATAGCAAATCAAATATTATTATTATTATCATTTTTAATGCGATGTCGGGAAAATGAGTAGGTGGTTAGTGGCTACTGCCAACCATAGACATATGTTCAAGTGAAAAAAATATACGATATATTTTATAAAATACCGATTTTAAAAACTAGTCTGTCTATCTATGTTATTCATTGCAATAAACGAAGTCCAAAATAAGAATTATCCGTTAATGTTCTGACGATAAAAAAAAATCAATTTGACATTTTAATTCAATAACAGAACCTAAACCAGCAGATTAAGATCGGGACTAGACAATGGCCAGTCTTTAGCTCTGATGTAGTCCGAGACGTTCTCTTCCATTCAAGACTGCGTGGACCGAACTACCTTCTAAAGAAAGGTATCTTGATACACTTGTGACGATGCTTTGATACCTTTTTCACAAAATATGGTACAGTTTCATAACTAACAGTCCACCAAACTACGACTGAAGTCGGATAATGCCTACGTTTGTGGAGTTGTGGTTATTTTATAACTAATATAAACCGCAATTTAACAAAAAAATATTTATTTAAAAAATGCGTGGGTTGGTGGGGGCCCTACGAAATGGTCTACCTTTGCCACGTTGCCCCATCACTCCCCTGGCTGTTCGCATGATGGGGACGGCTGATCGTAGGTCGCAGGAAGCGTCGGCTTTCGTGCAATAATACCGTCCCACTCGTGAAGCGACGGCAATACGTCCCACACGTGAAGCAGTGAAGAAATTTCAGATAAAACGTGACAGCGACGGGTGGTATCGATCTTTTCAAGTAAAACTTGGCAGCGACTGGTGGTCGCGAGCTTTTCAAGTAAAACGTGACAGCGACGGGTGGTCTCGAGTTTTTCAAGTAAAACGTGACACCCAGGATGGGGTGTAAAGTGTCACTTCAAATACTTACTCGGATTCCAAAATATTCCTCGAATATGTCGAGGTCCTTAAGACTGTCCACTACTGCAGCAAAGGCAATTTTATAAATTTTGAATTCCTTTGTGCGAAGGGTGTGGGTACGCGCGAGGCCTCGCACTTATGTGAAATCTGTGGGCGCACCGCACACGTATTATCTCGATCTCAGCGAATGACGAACTCCTCAAGTGCGAATGGAACGACCACTCATTCGGTGCTTCGCAAAAACTGGTTTGAACGAAACCGCGAGAACAGAAACCTTCGTTTGGATTTATTCGTATATGGGTATATTGTTTAATTGGATTTATTGTTTGTAAATAATACTACTTTATATTATATTTGATTCAAGATGATATCATGGTAAATAATTGTTTATAAAGATATTAAGAACCATTTTATTAATATAATTTATTGGTATATTTGAAACATGTACGTTGCACTATGTTACCTAACTGGGAAGCTTCCTTAGAGCTGTGAGCATATATATTTACGCTTTTCAATTGGCCATATTTGATAGGAGGACAGTGAGTAAAAATCATGCGAAAGCCCATGGAGGGCGTCGTTAGTCACCTTTGCTTTGTGTACCTAAACTTTTTCTGTGAAAGCGAAAAGAAGCCCCATAAAGCTTCTTCGGATCCAATCTTAACCAAATCAACAAATAAATCGGATCAAATCAAATCGGACCATAAGGCTCCGATTGCTCGTTTCCTTCGGACATGATTTCTTCGAATTCTTTCCTTCACTGCCTTGACTATCTTTTTCATACGAACGCTACGTGGACGGCCAGATCTTTCCCTGACACAAACACAGGAAATCGCATTATACCTATTAATAACCCGGTATACAAACTCTTGACTAATACCAAGTGTATGGAGAGTTTTAAAAATTGCATAGGGTTGAAGCCTTATGCACCTGCTTTGCATAATCGTTCATTACGTTCAAAGTGAACTTCATTTTAATACCATAAAATCCATCATCCCACTCCATTTTAATACCGCAAAATATTATACAATGTACTGACACCAAAATGAGAAAACACAATGTACAATCGTATAAAAATTGCAGATTACAATTTTTTATTTTTAATTGTAACAGTATTTATGGCCAGACTAAGTATTGAATGAAAAAGAGTAATTTCGTTTAAAGTGGTTTCACGTAAAATTGTTCACTGAATTGGTTTGTAATTTGGCAAACACTAAATTACAATATGGCATAACACAAAATACTTTTTATAGCAACGAGAAATGAGAAATCCCTTAGGATATTTTATGGACATAACCAATACCGTAGATGTAATACGACAGCAACGCATGTTCGAGCCAGTTCCCTAATGGAAAAGGCAGAGAGAACGGTGTTACACCATTATAATAGGATAAATTTTGTAACATTTTTCTTTTCACAAACACCAAAGAAAAGAAATACGACCGTGCGGTGCGGCGCAGAAGTACTAGTAGGGTCGACCCCAAATAAATTGGAATAGCCCGGAGAAGGAAAACAAAGTTTTATGAAATGTCGGATCTAATACAAGTATTACCCATTTTAAACATGAATTATATCAGGAACGAAACAAGTTGGTCTGGAGGAAACTACTTGACCGGGCTAAGTTCCACCTGAGACTGTATTAAACGTCTTACGGATTTAATCTTAACTGAATCTTAAAAGAAGAATAAATAAAATTTAAGCTGAGTTAATGAAAAAATCAATAATTGTAAAATTGTCTAAGCTGAGCGACCGAAAAAATCAATATTTATAAACAAAATTTAAGCTGACAGAACGAAATAATCAATAAATTTAAAAAAAAATAAGCTAGGTAAGATTCAGAATTTAGCGACCGTAAGTAGAACGTAAGAAAAATGATCCCCTCACACGCAATGTGCCACCGGCTACTCACAAAAAGCACGAAACCCGACGCTTTCACTTTACGCCTGTATCAAGGGAGCGAGAGGAAAGTGCCGCCATTTTTTTCTCTTTTGTCCCCTTTTCTTATAAGAGGGGTACACAGGGCGGCATTTTTTTTTTAGGAGGGACCTACTACTGATTGGTGGCACTTGTCCAGTCCTAACAGTTGTCGAACTGAATCAGTCGTGATTACGGAAGACTTTTTGTCTTCTGGTTATAGGTAGATGATAGAGGGACAGACCCCCCTCCTTTCCCGCATATGGGAAGAAGCAAACCGGAATTTTAGTGGACATTACCCTATCGTGGTTATTTTTGGGACCGAAAAGGGGGAGCGGTCCCCCTCCCCACGCTGGTGGGACGGCGCGCGCACGATGCCGTTTAATGTTACGGGCCGTGTTTAAGAAAAGTTGAGCTCGTCTTTCGGTTTGGCTTGTCAGAAGAGGCCGGCCTCCTCCCCCACACTCTGACGGGTGGGGTCGACTTGCGCTTCAAATCAGCCAGAAGCCGTGATAATAATTTAATTTTTATTTTTAGAGCTCTCTAAGATCGCGTTTTATTACTTCTACTTTTATCTAAGCTCACGTCTTACGGATTCGAACCCGGGCTCGTTTCCGTAAGCGGTGTGTGAGTTTGTCATTCTGTCAGTCATATGTCTTATAGCTGTGTAACTATATGTAAGGTTTCAACGCTCGACCGGTACGAGCGGTGTATATCGAATTGGTTCTAGCAGGAAGATAATGCATTTATGCACTGTCCAACCGACCCAAGGGGGCCTGAAGAGTTTGTCAGGTCAGGTCGTGTAACTATAACTACTACCTACTACCGACTAAAATCTGCTATCCGTAGGTTGGCCCTTGTTTGTGTCCTTGGACGGACTTTGCTACTGCTATCGCGAGCGCGTCGTCGGCGTCGTGCAATACGTGCTTCGGCCGACGATAACGGGAATCGGTTATTAACGTCGGGTCGTATTCCGACGTTTGAACGATTAGTTTGTATTTGTGATTAAGAGCACGGTCAAAGATCTTTTGAGAGAGGAGACAGCACTTTGAAGTGTCCTTTTATCGATGTTAAGTGAAAGTCGCAATGTAGGTCGACGTTACGAACGTACCACGGGCATCCAATGGCCATGCGCAAGAATCTATTCTGCATTTTCTGCAAACGTTCTATTTGGATCGGGGCTATGTGCGCGAATGCTGCACTGCAGTATGACATGATCGGTCGTATGCATGTAGTGTACAAGGTGAGCTTATGTCTATTAGCCATCTTGCTCTTCTTGTCAATGAGTGGATATAATTTGAAAATGACATGCCGTGCCTTTTTCAGAACGTTGTCAATGTGATTCTTAAAGCTCATCGACCTATCGAGCGTGACGCCTAATTACTTTACCGTCTCTGCTCTGGGTATCACGTTACCGTAGAGCATGATGGCGGGCATATTTCCTCGTTTGTGGGAGGGCGGGGTACGGGAGAAGAGTATGGACTTACTCTTTTCTGCGTTTACCTCTTTAAGAACCACTTTAAGAACCATTTACCGAGTTCGGTGACGGCCTTTTGGAGTAGCTTGGCTCCGAATTTGGGGAGGTACCGCGTGTACAGTGCGGTGTCATCTGCGAACATCGCCAGCTGTACGCCGGGGTGTCGCGGTATGTCACTTGTGTACAGATTGAAGAGGGTGGGAGAGAGGACCGATCCTTGAGGAACTTCAGCTCTGAGGGGACGAGGGGAGGATAGGGTGCCCTCCACTCTGTAGCGGAACTGCCTGTTTGCTAGGTAGCTGTTTACGATCAGCACCAGCCTGTCGGGCAATCCTAGTTGGTACAGTTTGAAGATGAGGCCTTGATGCCAGATCTTGTCAAACGCCTTTGCTACATCAAAGAAGACAGCGCCCGTGCCGCGTGGCCGGCCCTGTCTTTTGAGTCTCGAGAGTACGTACTCCGTGAGGCGGTGTACTTGTTGGGGACAGCTGTGGCTGTCGCGAAACGCGAACTGCTCGTCCATGAAGAGATTTTTCTCTCGTATCACGGTTTTCAGGCGTGCGAGGATTATTCTTTCATAGATTTTTCCTAACGAGCTTATGAGACTTATGGGTCTGTAGCTCCGTCCGGGGTTTTTCCGGTTTGTGTATGCCAATCGCTATGGCTTCTTTCCATAAGTCTGGGAAAGTGCACTGCGCCAGAAGGGCGTTAAAGATGCACACTAAGAGGTTTATAACAACGGGCGGCACCTGTTTCAGTGCCTTGTTGGTTATTCTGTCGGGCCCGGGGCCCCTCTTCGAGTGAAGGTTCTTTGTTAGATCCTTCACTTCTTCTGTGTCCGTTCGACGTATGATCTCATCATCATCGTCATGTACCTCTTCTATGTGGGAGGGATCTGTGGGGAGGGAACTAGGAGTGCACTGACTCTCTAGTGTGTCGGCCAGGCACTCCGCCTTCTCACCATCCTCTAGTGCAGGTAATCGGTTTGCACGGTTTAGTGGTGGTATTTGTTCCACCGGTTCGGACTTCATAGCTCTGGCGAGAGGCCAGTAGGCCGTATGCGACGGAGATTGTTCGCTAACGAAGTGATCCCATCTCCTGTTAATGAAGTTAGGTACAGCCTTTTTTACTTTTCTTTCGAGTTTTCGGAGGGCTTTCCTGCACATCCTCCTCCGTAGCGATCGTGCTGGCGTTGAGCCGCATTTGGATAAGGTCCCTGACATCGTCTGAGAGAGCTAAACGGTACTCTGGGACGGTGGAGATATGTCTTGACGATTCTCCTATTTTTCTAACCAGTAGTGCGGTTAATGAGGATGAAGCCGTGATAGCGGCTTGGGGAGAGTCTATACTGTCTGGGATGCTATCGAGTTCACTCGATTTGACATTATCTAAATTGTCTTTTAGTAATTTATAGTCAATGATCTTTTTCTTAATTTTACTATTTCTATTATATGGATTATCTCCTATTTCTATTAAAACGGGTCTGTGGTCTGAGTTAAGCTCGTGTGCATCTTTATGACGAGTGAAATGTTTTTAACCAGTGCTATATCGATTATACTAGGTGTACGTATATACCCATTATTGTTCGGGGAATAATGGGTTGGGATATACGGAGCGTTGATGATGATGTTATGATCATCGACATATCACTTGAGGACAGTCCCGTGACTCTTGTTGTGTCTATTGCCCCAGGTCGCGTGGTGGGCGTTGAGGGCCCCAGCTAATATTATTGGGTCGTCGTTTAAATTTTCGAAAATATCGTCCAGGTCACTAACTAGAAGCGGCTTTAAACCTCACAGGTATGCAGATACTATGGCGATGGGCTGGCCGTGTGGCCTACTTGTCCGCAAAGTACGCACGCAGGTGGCTCACCAACCCACAATAAGCACAAAACGCAATAGAATTTTGGTATCATGAGAGCTACAGTATGCTATCGTCCTACCCTTGTAATGAAGCATGGCACTACCTTTTACTAAAATATTCTATATTACACACATCTATATCAGGGACGGATTAGTATCATAATTAATATAGTAAAGTTTGACTCGTCAAACACTTTTTAACACTTAGTCGGATGAATGAGGCAAAATGGAATGTTCTTTCTATACGGCTGATTACATATACTATTTTGAACTATCATATTTGTATGGTTTACGTCATTAATGTCTTATTACGATATACTCAGCTTGAGATGAGATAAGTTTCGTAATTACTACAAATATGAAAATTGGTGTATTTGCTTAGTTTAGTCACAAATAATTCCAAGTACGCTTTATGAATTTTATCCATAAAATGAGAGCGTATTTCATACGGTATGGTTCCAGCCCACATAGAGGAAGAGGGGCAAAGTCAGATAATTGAAAATGTATGTATGGAAAAGTCTCTATTTGAAACCTCCCTATTTTAATTTAATTAAAATGAAGCACACATTATTGTTGTTAATCCATATTATTGAATAAGATTCGATGCTAGTTGTGGGGTAAACATACTGGGTGGATTGAAAAGTGATCGGCCTAACACAGATTCATTCAAGTATAAAAATCAAATCTACCCACATTATTTAGTTCAGTTATAACTAGTTAATTGTTGGAAGTTCAAAACGCGTGTGATAATTTGTTGTGGTTTTATTTTATTACAAAGCTATTGGACATAGTTTCTGAAAGTGGAGGAAATCGAGCAGCGTGTTGACATTAAGTACCTTTATAGGAAGGGACTATCGGAACAGTGGAGCGGATTTGGTTCGCCACCCCCTAAAAAGGCTAATTCGATTGTGTCGGCAAATAGGGTAATGACTCTAGTACTCTGGGACCTGTATAGTGTGATTATGATTGATTATCTGGAAAAAGGTAAGACTATAAACTATGATTACTATGGTGCCTTTCTACGTCATTTACGAGAGGTAGTAAGAAAAAAGCATCCAGGAACGCTCAGAAGAAAAATCCTGTTTCATCAAGATAACGCCCGTGTTCACACGTCTGTGCAATTAATAGCTGAAATCCACAATTGTGGCTTTGAATACAGTAATAGTACTGTATCCTCCCTATTTACCTGACCTGGCACCGACACGTTTGTCTCTGTTCCCTAACCTAAAAAATACTCGGGATTTCAAAGATTTCCGACAAACGACGAGATCAAAGAATCAGCAGACACATATTTTGACTCTTAACTAAAAATCATTTCTTTTCAACGGTCTTGTCAACTTGAAAAATAAAAAAAACTGATTTAGTATGTTTATTTTCTTAGTTACGCCGAATAAATTTGAATCCAAACTCTACTTTGAATCCCTTGTGTTCGTCTGATGAAGTATCATGAAATGTATTTGACGCAAGCATCACGTGTACGGGACGCCGCCACTACGTTCAGCCTATATTTCGGACGTCAAAGGATTACGAGTGCTGCGCGGTTTCTTGTTGCCGGCCGTGCATTGATTATAAGCCGTCGCTGTTCGCCTTTTGTTCGGCTACAGCTTATCTAACGTGTCTGCTCTGTTGGGACAGACAAATGAAACTAACAATATGTAAGCACGTAGACTTAGTTGTTCTAACACTGTCGTGATACAGGATACATAGGACTTGGGTTTAGCTGATTGGACGTTGTTTTCGTTTAGGTGTTCATTATTATCACGACATTTTGTCGTATTTGTGTATGGGCATATATTTTTAATTTTATCAGATCTGATGCAATCATTCTGGAATCAACAATGCGGGGGTATAATTTTTCTTTATATAGGCATCATTGCTTATACAGTCAGACTGGTAAAATGTTGTACATATTACACGACATGGTAGGTAAATAAATAGAGGCCTCGAGGGAGGCTACAAAATGCAACCTTTGAACTTTGCGAATGCACAACTTTAAACTGCGGTGAGCTGATCTTCTATACGGTGTCCATAAATAAATATTTTCAAGATAATTTGGTGAAATGTTAGGAGTCAACTTAATTTTTAACATGTTTGAGATCAGAATACATTACCGAACACCCTCTTTCAGTGTGCACGGATTTCTACCAGTGAGCCTATATAAGGAATTTCATTGAGCCTCAGTGGTCCAGTGGTTATCGCTACGGACTGCCACTCTGATGGCCCAGGTTCGAACCCCTTTAGGTTTTTCTTACTTAAGTTACTCACATAGTGAGGTAACCTTGATTCGAATATAATAATCTAGGATGAGGCCTGGTATCTCTTCTTGGTTGTACAGGTCAGATGGCAGTCATACTGCGTAAAAACAGACGTGCCCGTTAAATCCCCTAGGCTAGGTAGCGCACCCCGATATCATCTCACATAGAAGCGAGATAAGGTTAGCATGAAAAATATTTGTAAATTTAATCAATTTTGAAGCCGAAATGGTACACAAATTTAATTGCAACTGGTTAGGAATGTACAATTCTTTTCAATTTAGTTCATGTCATCAACAGCGGCGTAGACTTTCGAATTACAGAGCGTGCCTAGATGAAGCAATGTAGAATAAATTCTGAGTTAACATCGTTTGCAATGGTAATATTCTTGTCTAAAAGTGAATGATTGAAGTGAGAACTGATGAATTAAGATTTTTTTTATAGAATAGGAGGGCAAACGAGCAATCGGGGCCTTTTACGACTACCGACGCCCATGAATATCCACTTAATTACTATGCCCATGTGTTGCCCTCCTTCCCCCAATGGGTCATCGGCTACTCACAAACCGCACGAGACGCGATATTAAAGATGTGACTTTATACAGATACTAAAGATGGGTTCCCATTCCGTAGAGCTTTGAAATCAATATTGATGTCTTAAGTTTACGCGAATGTTAATCATATTAATGAGACTACTGTAAGAGATTTTATCGCGGTTTATTTAATTATTTATCTAGCCCGACGTTTCAGAAGCTTTACAGCTTCCATGGTCACAGGTGGACTGAGGTGACAGATGTCCTGATGTACCGAGTTTTTAATAGTACCCGAATAATTATAATTTTAGTTGTTCCAATTAACGCAGACAGTACACAGATAAATAATTAAATAAACCGCTATAAAATCCGTAAAAATAGTTTCACTGTAATTACTTAGAAATCAAGCTTATTATAAATGTATTCGTTTGTATATTGCTATAATAGGTATAGAAAATAGTAGTCATAGCCGTAGTTTAGCCATAGCGGCCATCTCTAGATACTAGCCAGCTGTTGTATGGTATAGCCAGCAGGCAGATAGTATAACAAAGGTGTGTGGCGAACAATATGTATACAATTCCCTTTATCTATTATCGCTCCTCGGTGTCTCCCGCCTAACTTCGTACCTTTTTGTCACATCGTCATATTTTATAGCCTTTGAGCTTTCTCAGTAAATTGACTATCCAACATAAAAATAATTTTTCATTTCAAGCAGTTCCTAAGATTAGCATGTTCAAACTAACAAATTCTTCAGCTTTACATTATTAGTATGGATGTACCGCCAATGCAATCCAACCGGAGTGACCGCAGCGGAAATGAGGTACACCGGCCTGACAGGTTTATAAATTGATAAATAAATTAAGCTTTAATAGCGAGACTATCAGAAGGATACAAAATCAATAGCAATAAAAAACATTTAAAAAAGTTATCATTATAAATTATGTGCTCTCTGATTCAAATCGGCTTTACAACATCACTATAATGAGTGTTAGGAATAGTAAAATTCTAATAACACCAATTGATCCAACTTCGAAATTGAATAAATAAATATCTTTGTTATTAAATATAGAATACGCTTGACTCTGGTGAGGTGAGATTTTATACTGCGGTACAAGTGAGTGGTCAGGTCTACTCTGACGGTGCCCATCAACGCACAAGCTGTGTTTATGTAAATGCATGCGTAGCCCTTTTTTCTCAGTAAGAATGTAAACTTCTTAATATGGAATTTATCATAACGGAATATCTCAAAAGATGCCTCAATTGGATACTGCGATGTGCTGCTGATAGGATGTTGATAGAATTTCTTAGGGCTCAATTTTAATAATTAAAGTATACAGTATATAAATGATATGCTTTTATCTCCCGGCAAGATTAAATGCACCAAATGTGCGGGAGATAGATTCTACTTTACTAAAACACATTTAGTATCGGGGATTAGCAATCACAGAAAGTTTGAAGACCCATCTCGTTTCCGAATGTAAGAAAATAGACGGTATTAAAGGATAAAAAGATCAATAGTGAAGCATTGAAATTATATTTGATTCAGGAATGAATATATTTAGAGCACAGTACGGAGAGATACAAAGGGTTCCATACCTTTGTGTTGAGCCTCGGAGTACTTATCAATAATGTATCAGCACTATTATTATATCAGTACTATTTACCCGTGAGATTTAACCCCTTTGCGATATTACCTTGTGATGTTTATTTTAAGAACTCTGCAATAAATATAAATCCTCTGTTCTTTTTTGACAACGGGTATCGAGTTTCCTTTCTTCGCAAAATCAAGTCCGTTGGGACCACCTGTGTCTCACAAACTTCACAAAACCTGACAGCATAGTCATCATTTCACGTGTGTCTTGTGTGGACTGGTGTATCTTTTTTAAAGTAGTTCGTAGTATCGTCATGATGATGCATTTCCTTCTGCCCACCAATGGGCCACCTACATTTGAACCGAATATATTCTCTTTCAGCTCCAATTCCGGAACTACGTTATATAACAAGTTAGCCCATGGTAACATTATTGTAAAAAATCATAGGTTAATTAAGGATTAATTTTTAAGGATTTAAATTAAATAATATAAATATATATAATTTAATAATGAAAATTAATTTTATTAATTTTCATTCTGCCTAACCAAGGAAATAAACACATACTAAATTAGAAATATTTTAATTTTTCAACATAATCAAGTTACAAAGTTCTATGCTCTTCTGTCATCTCTCACTTAAAATATTTCGGCCGTTGAAGAAAAATTATTCTTCCTTAGAGTCAAAATCTTCGACCTCCCAAGTGCCTTTTTAAGTTTTAGAACTGAGAGATATCTGACGGTGCCAGATCAGGTAAATAAGGCGGATGCAACAATAGACTCAAAATAATGAAAGTAGGATAGCAATAGATTTAAACTAATGAAAGAGCAATCCCCATGTCCATCACACTGCTACAGCTCAGGACACTACTGGCTCGAGCTGCGTAAAACGAACCGCATAACTTTATTAATATTACATTGTATTTAGACGAAATTTCACATAATTGTAATTAATTATTTCAGAAGCATAACACCTCAATCTCCCCCTGACTACGGTGTCTGAAAAGCCACCGAAACGTCGGGATAAAAATATTTAGTTTATACGCGATAATAATCCTTTTAATGACTTTTAATCGCGAAAACCTTAGACAATATAGTGAAAGTAGGTATTAAATTGTTACCTGCGAGAATGAAACCACTTCATTTCAATACATTTTGATTTACTACGATTTTCGCATCTGAGCTTTGAGTGGCATAATGATGGGCATCTTTAAATCGTCGATCTTCATTTTTGCACTGAGTTTCAGCTGCTTGGCTTTGAATTTGCTCTTGGGATTCCTAAGTTCTAGATGATTTCGCAGCCCGAGCCCTACTGGAATTGCGTGCTAGATAGAGATAGGAGGTTCGTTTTTTAGGCATATTAGATAAAGTAACCGGCTCACCCAAATGACTCCCTATATTACGTATGTTTTTAAGCGTACAGAAGTCAAACAACTAACTTCTACATACACAGAGTTAAAATAAAAAAATATACGAACCCCTGTATATTTCCTAAATTAACGTAGGCAAATGAAAACAATATGAAGCCAAACAGCTAAGTTCTACACACATAAGCGTGAATACTGAAAAATAAGTGAACCTATTAAGAATATAATCGCAAAAATTAAAATAATTACGATCTTACTTTTCTCAAAGTATTCTTATTTTTACTTTTTATTTTTTACATTAAAAAATCAGACACGATGATACGTAGGTACCTACTATAAGTTTGAACTTTAATGTTTAATCAAAGCAAGTTGTACTTAATTAATTAAAATAACATTGAAAATCAAGAAAATGACCTAGTCTGACTTGTAACAAGAAAAAGAAAAAAAAAAGTTAATTCTAATTTAAAAATGTAGTGTACTTAGAATTATAACTACTCAAACAAATTAATAACTGCCGGGCAAAATCTTTGCATCAGTCCTACGCATTTGGCTACCCTCACGTTTCTGCGTGTTCGGGTAGGCATACTTAGTGACGTGACTCCCCACTTCTCCGCGCCTGTCTCTCAGTTACACCTCGTCTCTTTTTATTTATTCGATACATGAATTTCTCTTAAACAATTGAACAATCCTACGTGGTTTAATAAAGAATTTCCATACAAATTTTCATCCCCTGTTTCATCCCCTTTGAACAGTTTTTTTATAAGAATTATAATATATCCCCTCCAAAGTTCAGCTCCACCTCCCAACCAAATTTCATCAAAACTGTTTGACAATAACAAAATATCACACCAACTTTCGTCCTATTACAACCCCTTCTACCCTTTTTCCACGATAAAATGTATTCTATGTCCTTTCCCGAGTTCAGTTCTATGTTCGTACCCGATTTCATCAAAATCGATTTAATGATTTAGACGTGAAAATGTAACAGACAGACAGAAAGAGTTACTTTCGCACTCATAACATAAGTAGGGATTACGAATATTTGTGGTATTACTATGTGTATGTATGTGAGGTGAGAGAGATTCCTTGACCTTATGTGTGACTGGACTATCTTAATAGATCTGAATCTGAATAGATCGTATGCATATATAATATAGTTCACTATAGTATAGTCACCTTTAAAATTTATACATATCTGCGATAGCGAGAGCCTTGGAAAGGAAACTTGCCAATTGTATGAAGAACACTTTTATACATTTACATTATTCGAACCCCTGGGCCACTGATCCTGACAGCCAAATTATTAAATCATAATACAACGGTTTTATCGGAGAAACACTGCGTAGGTTCAGTAAGAGTCACGCATGGTACATGACACTACGTCCTCCGGCGTAAAGTGTCAGCATCGGTGTCGCGTTTTGGTGCGGTTTGTGAGTAGCCGGTGGCTCAATAAAAAACATGTACCAGATTATTTGTATATGTATAAGGCATAAATTTTATATTTCGACTTATTTCAAATGTACCTAATTATGCTCTGTACAATGACACTCTACAATAAGGTCACTACGAATTCAGTGGAAGTCGTTTCAATAAAAGTTATGTAAGAGCCGCTTGCGATATCTGTAAACATTTAAATTGTTTATGAGTTCATTAAGTCCAAACAAATACGCGTATTTGGGTTGGAATTGCTTGATATCGATTTTAATATGGTAGTCAATGATAATTAAAGTTTATATTTTCAAGTTAATCTGTCGTGTCGTTAGTGTTGTAATGGTGCACAGGGATGGCGAAAGTTTTTGTTTCCTAAAATAATTGCCATCATAAAGCGGCCGTACTTCCGTGGTAAATTACATCAACTGAACTTCTATTATGTATGTTAACAAAACGTGCTCTACGGTGTCAATCTCTCTCAGAAATGGACGGTACTGCTATACTAGGAAACTCTAGTTATAGTTACAAAAGCGATAGAGTACAAATATTTTTACGACTATTTAACTAAGCCATTTCTTTCCTCTGTTGTCACATCTTTTAAGAAATTATAAACAAAAGTGTAAACTCAAATATCATTTGAGAGTCTTGAAGGAGAGAAAAGTTTGATGTTGTTATAGCTTCTCGGACAAAGTTACCAGCCCTTTATATGAACAGCGCTGCGAAACGGCTCATAAAGATTTGTTGAGACTTGCGTTACCCAGTACCAACTGACATAATTTTGAACAAAAACTCTTCTATTGTTAGACATAGTTACTGCAATGCTTAAAAATATTCCTTCCGGTCATGATACTCCCCATGAGCCAAACGTCAACATCGGAGCCGAGGCCATTTTAGCTATTGCGTGCGAGCTTCCTCGACCTCAGAATCGGAGGAGTAAGGATAACAGTTAAATTAGCTTCAACCGCTAGCGTAGCCACGTCGACAGACGAGCACTCATAGCAATCAGATGTATTCTTCTCTTCGCTACACGACATAAGTTAACGTACGAAATAATAATAGTCGAAATGTTACGGAAGTAGTTTTGTATAAACAATCACCTCGTGGACATATTATTATATATGTGGATATTACTGGCTGTAGATAATGTAACGCAATACGCCCTAGTTGATAATTAAATGTAACGTATATTAATCTCCGTGTTACATATATGCCCGGCTTCAACTGGCTGATTGGGGATTGAAATTGAAAACACTTCCTATTCCTCCTACTTTCTTCTGATAGAATTAGCTGCAGGTCCCAAGAAAGTGTTGGCATTGCCTCAGGCTCCCTGGGATCATATCAAAGGTGCCTTGAGACACGTGAGAAGCAATCTTGGGAAAGTGTGATGGTATTGCCCATCACACTTTCCCGTTATATTTTTTTTTCAATACAACACTACCCTCATTGAAACTTGGTAATAAAAATGACCAAGTAATGGAGACTGGAAGCATCATTATCAGCCGGATGATGTCCACTGATGGACACATATCTCCCCTCTAGGATACGGCCACCAACCACTAAAAGCATATAAGTAAAGAATTACTAATGTGCTGGAAGTGTAAAAGATTCGATTATTATAATCGTATTTTGTTCTTTTTATAGTCTGAAATTAAATATTTCTTATCAAGGTCTATTATACAGTTAAACTTTATATTGAAACTATTAGGAATTGTCGAATCACCTGGTGGAATGTGATAGCTCATATACATCGGTAGCAGAGAATCGTGATAATACTTGGCTAGAAACCGGGGGTTACTCTCCTGGAATCACCAGCCTGTAATAACTCAATAGTCTCCGTGAGGGGGTAATCTCTCGAACCGTTTCAGTAAAGTAAAGAGATGATTTTGAAAAAAAAATCCGCAAAAGATAGAGTTGATATTAAGGTAGGATATATAAGCTATTTTACGAGATTGAAACTACCATTCAGAAGCTAATTAACGAATGGCTGTCGCGAGGGAATATCCCAACCAAAGAGCGACATTTACGTATTATATTTGAGTCAATATGTGCGCAACTGTTTATCTAAGCATTGGTTAGAGATCAACCATTACGATGTGCAATTCATTGCCCGCCACGGCAACTTTTAAAGGAAACTTTTTAGCTTTAAACTAGTGACTTCGCCTATGAATGAGTGTTTACTGTAAGCTAATAAATACGAACGAACGGCACATCACATAATTTTGGAGTGTGGTCTGTCTATGGCATAGTAAGCGTGTAATAAGATTAGACAATCTTATAGCTTTAAAGGAGTAATTTACTACAGTGTCCTCGTCGATAGTGTGAGAAATTTAGGATCTATTATCTCCGTGGCGCATGTCAGCTGGGCCTCATGTGGTTGCTCACCTGCTGCCCATCTCTTTCCTTATCTTGTACAAGTCATTGCAATCTACTACTGTCTCTCGCTTTGAAATAGGAATTACTTCCTATCCCTTCCTCCTATTATCATCTCATTAAATTTTTCGTGGGTCCTGAAATATTTTATAGCCCTCCTGCGGGCTCCCTGCAATCATATCAAAGCGTCATTGTGGTTGCCGCTATACCGCGCCGTTAGTGTGCCGATTCCGGTCAGACAGGAGTAGCTGTGTGAAGGAGTGATGGGTTAAGCCCGTGTAAAACCATTAGGGCATACTATCATAATTTACGCTAACTTTTTTTTACCTTTAAAGCTGGTAATAATGTCCCGGTTATTCCCGATCAATTTGTGTATGGATTAATTCGCTAGCGTTTCTTAATCCATAATAAACTTCTGTGTTTCATAATCTGTGCGATTAAATAAATATACTTCTGCAAAATCCGCGTTAGAAGATAAATAATACTTTTACTATACCTGAGTGAAATTATCTCCTCTAATAATGCAATAAGCTGTAAGTAATATTTATACAGCCTGCCGGATGAGTTTCGAGGCTGTACTTGCGTGAACAATATATTTTTAATTCTAAAAAATGGTACAAGGGGTTGAAACAGGAGATGAAATTTTGTATGGAAATTTCTTATTGTCAAACATTGAACCATGTAAGATTGTTCAGTTGTTAAAAACAAGTTCACGTATCGAATAAATAAAAAGCATTGAGCTGATAGGTGCAACGGTTAGGAAAACGTGCAAAATGGGGGCGCCCGTCAGACGACATAGTTGGACGGATGCAAACATTTTGCGCGGCAATTGTTAACTTGCTTAAGTGGTAATCATTTTAAATTTAGAACGTTCACAGCATTTTTAAAGTAGAATTGAATTTTCTTTTCTGCATCATTACTTTACATATTTATTTATTTTGACTTTATTGAACATTCAAAGTAAATTTTATAGTAGTAGTAGTAATTTAGGGAGTTACTTAGGTGGACCGGTTACTTTTCCTAATACGCCTAAAGGACGCAAGTCCGATCTCTAGCACGCAGTTCCTGTAGGCCTCGGGCTACGAAAGCATCTTGAGCTCAGGAGTCCCAAGAGCAGACTCAAACCCGAGCAGCTGAAACTCAGATCCAAAATGAATAGCGCCGACTTTTAGGTGTGTTAGAAAAAATGGGTCACGACGTAGCCGCATCTAGATAATCAGGACTGATGAGGCCGATGACAATTTCTGTATTTGTAATGTCAGGCCCCAGAAAGGGGCAGTGAAATAACGAGAGAGCACTTCATGAATTGCGCGTTGGGGGACAGAGCCGGTGAGAAAACCCCCTATGCATCTCCCATGTTTTGCTCCGTATACCGAGAGGTGGGTAGAAATATGGGTGGAGGTGGGTGAGTGGCCCTGGGTGGAGTTCTGGTGTTGCGTTGGCCTCGCGGCACATTATAGTGCCGAATAACCACAAAAATCACCGCGAGTGCCATCGATGCCTTCTTTAGTGAGGTGCCCCTTAACTACAATTCACTAGGTCACCTCAACGACTAGCCAGTCCTCTAAGGGGTCGACACCTCCTCCTCCATAAGAGGGTAGTGCTGTGTCTTGAATTTGTAAATTATTTACTATGAATACGAAAACCCCAAAAAGATTATTTCAATACAAGTTTCTTTTTACAGTAACAAAAATAAATATAATATAATTCAATACAAGTTTCTTTTTACAGTAATAAAAATAATAAATATGCCTAAAACCGGTATCCCATCTTTTAGGGCTTAAAAGAATTGCAAGAAGAACAAAAATTAACTTAACTTAAATCAAAAAAATCACTACTGATATTATAAAAGCGAAGGCAACGCTTTTATAATATCAGTAGTGATTTTTTGGATGGATGGAAATTTTTATGTTGTTATAGCGATCAAAACCGCTACATCTCACGCCAATGCTTATGAACTGTCCCAGAGTTGAGAACCATACGATAGTCATAAGACCTCAACGTGTGGGTATGGCCGAATGCGCGACGTCATTGGGCGACGCGCATTCGCGGTTAAAATAGCATAATTTTTCGAATGTTGATGCTTTTTTTTGCTTTGTACCTATATCGCTTGTAAAGTAAAGTGAGTCAACATGTTTTGAATATGATGTGCAGTGACAACTAAAGAAACTGTGGTTGCGAGTTTTTTCTTTAAAAAATATGACCGTTTTATAGCGGGCCAATGATTAGCTGGATTATCATTGCGTGACGTTCTTAAATATGGCGACTAACATTTCGCCAAATTAAATATGTATCTTCACTCTAGACATTGATACTGATCCATATAATTATAAAATGAGGCTAAGTGCTTTAGTGCATATAAAAAAGATAACCTAAACACGTGAGCTGCGCTATGAATCTATCTGGGTGATTTTTTTTTATTGTTGTCATGTCAAAGGGCCAAAACATAACGGTTTTTGGATATGGCTAGCCGAAATGTAACACACAGTTTGAGATAACCCAACTGTGACATACTAAGTATATACATGAATTCCTTTACGGATATGTGCCCACTCCAGGGATTTGCCTGTTCATCGACTTTGGTGTTAACGATCACGACGTCATTGAGCGTGCACGGTTGTCGATTGAAGGGGCAGATTAAGGTATGGTCCATGGCTTGTTCTGGGGCTTCACAGGTACACTGCGTCTGGCTTGGGTCTATCACCCCCCACTTTTTCTACGGCGTTAGATCTACAGCGACTAACCTGGGCTCTTAGCCAATTTATTGTCCTCCACAGTGGCCATGGTAGATGCTGGCCCAGGAGAAGACATTCCTCAGTGTCTGCAAAGTGTGTCATGATACCACCGTCATAGGTGTCAAGTGTCAGCTAGGTGCGTTTTCTGACTTTCCGTCGGCCCGATGGAACGGAGGTCTTTTTTTCCCTCGAAGCAGGTTTGGCTTTGCTACATTATGCTTATGTCATAAGCGTCGGTAATCACAAATATACTGGTCGATACTGTTAGTTCGTCCTTATGTGAAGAATAAACTTACTGTGTTGATGTTTGTGGCATTTCGGAACTAATAGAGACTGTATATTATTCAACAATGAAGTTCGAGCTTCGTCGTGATAAGCTTAAGGTACATGCAGCGTACAGCATGTCGTAGAGCGGTAATGTGCTATGGAACAGCTGCATCGGCTGATTAACTAATAAATATGCAGCATTACTACTCGTATGAACTACGCCACCGCTACAATAGTTTGAGTTATATTTTATTAGCTTAAGAGTAAGGCTCCAATCACACTTAGGAGATTAGTCGTAATACTCATCTGGAGAACCAATATGTGAAAGATTTTGTGAAATCTTAGTACTTATTTTAGTAGTTATCTATTGTGTGCGTTCACAAATTCACAAATTCGAGCTTACATCTAACAGGAACAGGAAGATATTTGTTTCATTTAGTTGTCGTGGCCAGAAAAAGGTAGAAATAGATATATTATGAGAGAAATACCGCTCACTGACCAATCACGAAATACTTAATCACGAAATAATAAACTTGAGACAGGAAGTTTCCTTTTAGTGTGTAGATATTTACTAAGAACGAATTTTATGAAATTTCACCGCAAGGGCGTTAGGTTGCGTTTCTGAGGGTTGATCACGCGAGTGAATAAGCGTGGCGATGTTAGTTATAGATATGAATACTAATATTCCATATTGTAATGTAATTCGTCGCATTACCCATCTTTTAAAGAGCTTGACAGACATAACGTTCTACTTTCTTGTTACTCACGGAAACCGAAATGTCTCGAATGAATAATTCTTCATTCCTGCACATGTGGGAGGCGCGATCTGAGAAACTTTTAGCTTTTATAAAATGGTCTGGCTGTCACGGGCTCTTCTACCGTTAGATAAATGAACGGGGTTAAATGCAGAGGAGGTGGCATACATTAACGCTTCAAATGGTATTTTTATAACTCTTTTGAAAGGAAAATAAGGAAGTAGCTTAATCGCTTTAAGCAAAACTGTGAAACGAGGAACCTCAACCTTTGAATAATATGAGTACAAAAATACGAGATACATAAGTATCAAAGTAACTTTATTTTTTACAATTCTTTTTAAATTTTTAAATTATTCTAGTGAGCCTTATATAAAGTATGGTAAATTAATGCGCACTCTGTTTGTATGTAATAATAAAGAGGTAGTGTTTTCTCCCCATGGCATTTGAATTGGGCATGATTAAGAACGGTCTTTAGCAAGCATAATACCCAGGTATTATAAAGTGATGCGGTCGAATTTCTTACAATTTGAGGTAGCAGGTTTATCACGAGATATATGTGACAGAGTGAAAAGTGTATGCGATGCAAATCTATTTGTGATTAATAAGATTTCGAATTCTTCTTAGGATTGATTCTGTTAGTTGCTCAACATTTGTATATCGTAAAGTTTGTCTCCCCTCAAAATCTAAAATTATTGCGTCATATAAACCGAATAATGGCGAAAGTTCGTGGGCTCAGTAACTTTAATCATTTGAATCCATTTAGATAAGTCTTTGGGCATGGGCCCTAAAGAAATCCTCTTTGTAACATAATTGTTTACAACTAGTTTGTACCGAGACAACTTCAAATAAGAACGCCCTTTTAGTAACCATAATATTATAACATCTTACTCATGTTCAAAGTAACTGCTTGAGAATGAATAACCGGTTTGGTACTCTTTTTGTTTTATATGAAATATATGTCAATATCAAAGATGTATATCTGTATATATCATTTAGCATATATCAATTGTATATAACAGTGCCATTAGCGTATAGATCATATTACTTAAAAATATTATAAACACGCTTTTATTGGGTCCACATGTACGCGCGGAACAGAGAATGGTGTCCCGTGTTTTGCGTTACTATGGTTAAAAGCTGCTTTACCCGTTGCGCCTCATGCCGCACCCCCTCTGAGACCGCAAATGTCTCCGCACCTTCTAAGTTCAAAGCTAAACGTATATGCCACTACCTATACCTATTAGTATTTCTGAATTTTCGAATTAAAACTAATCCGGTGTCTACTAAATGTAGGTACATCCAATACATACTCCGTTGAGACATAGTGCCGGGGCGATACGTATGAGGAAGAAATTATGTTTCGCATAGCATGATCGCAAACCGATGATATTTAATACTCAACTAACAGATAGTAATACGGTATCCCACCAGTTAAAAATCCCATCGTAAACTCCGACGTGTAAGAGAAAAAGTCGTGAGAATAAACAAGAAACTTTTATACCGGAAGTAAACATAAACTTGTATTGCCATTAAAATAGATGATTCTTCAGACCTAAACATAATTTGGAATCGTAAAAACCTTAGCTGAAGACACTGTGGGAGTAATTGTGGTGTAGCTACACAGCGCGGTTCTAATGTGCGTACGAAACGGCGGATGATAAGGATTGAAATGAATAATGTTCATAAACGTCCGCACATGTTCTCCTCTCTCTCGCACCAAAGACTATCTTTAAATACATAATATAATACATAGATAAACGTGACCATAACCTGGGGGCGTTATTCGAACCCGTAAACTCTCGCGTAACTTACACGACTCAATCTAGCTATATTAGCCGCTTATCAAATATAATTATAACAATGGTTAATTCAATAACAAAATACGCGATATCGCCGCACCGTACGGTAATGGCAATAGAACTACATAATATCTCGTTACCGCGGATGTTACTCCTCATCGCCACACGGCCGCGTAACATCGTGCGGTCATATTAGTTCATGTTAAACACGCGCTCGGCAATCCTAATCGCGGGGCAACTCTATGAGCATTGCAACTCGGTTTACTTGAATCACCTGTTTATTGCGACTGCTACAGTTAGTACAAAACTTTCCTTGTTATTGTTTTGTAAATTACTTAACATATCTTTTAAGTAATAGGCACGAGAGTTGGCGAGTAGGGCCCTTATGATCTAAAAGTACATGTCATAGAACCGGCATGAAATTTTTGCTCTATGATTGCATCAATCATGATTCGTGTTTATAATGAAACTCCGACTTCACTGGAAAAAATTGAGATATGTGTGGGATCTTCGTGTCAAGTTCTGTGATCCTGAAATTATTGTCCCTCTTCATGCATATATGTACTTATTATGTGTGTTTTAGCACTCGACATTTTTTTTTATTATGCATATGCTTTACAAAAATACTGTGCACACATTTTGAGATAGACATTCGAGTGTCCATAGCTTTTGTATGAAAACGTAAATAAACCTGGGCGTATGTCTTTCAGAAGTTAGACAGTATCGTATTTGTGGAGCAGCCCTACATTATCAAGACCCTACATTATTCACAGAGTGAATTCCTTAACATTTGTTTCAGAATAGGAGTTGGTTATTAGTTTGTTTGACGCCTAAATACAGACATGGTGGAATATGTAACTTTTACTAAGTTCAAGTACGTTATATGTTCTAAGAAAATTGTTTCTAGTTACGTTACCTACTGCTAAATGTTGTTTTCAAGACATGCACGTGGAGCATAAAATTACGTGACTAGTGTGGCTTATAATTTATTAGTGAACCGTGTCGGCTTCACTAGCGAATAAAGTGCGACAAATTATCAACTAGAACCATCACCGGACATTGGTCTTTGTGGGTGCAAATCGCATGAAATCCGTACAATTCGTTTTAAAAAATTCGATACAGTCAAACAGATTTTAGGGACTTTCTTTTATATTGATGTATTAAGTTAGCGCGAATGTTACTCATTACAATAACCTTACAAATTTTATAGCGGTTTATTTAATTATTTAACCAGCCCGACTTTTCGGAAGCCCAACAGCAACCAGCAAAGTTTGTAGAAACGTCGGGCTAGTTAAATAATGAAGTAAACCGCAAAAAAATTCGTAAAAGTTGTTTTACTGTAACTTTCTTTTATATATAAAAAGAAGATACGTTTTGTCACGAAGGTCCAGTTGACCACATATTTCGACGCTATCATTTATAGTATAGAGCTGAAGAATCTGTCTGTATCTAAGAACTCGCAAATACTAAAAACTGAAAATAATTGAAAATATATTTTTGTTTAAGTAGTCCGTTTATCGAGAAAAGCTTTTGGTTACATATCGTGAGGCTACAACTGATGAGATCAGACTAAACCGGGTTGACGCTAGTTACTTCGTACAGTTTACGAAAACTAGACATATTCTAAACTGTTCACCCACAGAGTCCGTTTTCCAAGATCTTTTTGTGCTTCCCCTGCCACGAGCGCCTCATTTAGTACTGAATACATTTGCTAACATATCAACCGGTAACACGAGGTTATCTCAACCCCCATCTTACTTCACTGGGCTTGTTTTATTACTAGAGTTGGTTGGTGTACACTGAATGGGGTTTTACATTTCTCTCATTACATCTAATGGTTTCTCTCGCAATTTCTGTAATGTACCTTGATGTACCTTTCTTCTATGTTTGTCTGGTACCTGGAGGTTTTGTTGATAAAACTCATTGTTTTACATCTTAAACGTCTGGTATTTTAGTGTTCTCAAGCGTACGATGGGATGTGTCAGTAATGCGTGTCATGCGCGATGGTCCAGCGCACCATCGAGGTGTGCTTGTGATGGGCGGCACTGCGTCACGATCTGACATCAGTTGTCCGAGGGGACATATCAAAGCGGAGCATCAACGTAGCGTTGCTCGGCAGCGACGAGTCCTACCAGGTGGCTTCCTTCATTCCATTCCATGGCTTCCTTTGCCGAGACCGTCATGTCCCAGAAGAAATCCGACGAGCGGGTGAGAGATGAGGCTGCCGACGCGGACTCCCTCTGCTGACGACGAATGGTGGCACGAAGGAGGCGCTATCTGCAGCTCCTTCAGTAGTGCCCCTGTATTCCATGTCGAGCCGGGATGGGAATCCGGTCCACTTCATCAAGACACGGCGTCGTGGAGACTTTCAAAGCGTATCCGAACAGTCCCCGAGGAGGTTGAAGTCTGGCCTTTTCGCCGAGTCCAGCCTGTCGCTGGAGGGGTCCTGTCGTCTGCAGATCCGGGACCCTCCATTCATGGTGGCTGAAGGCTCCCGTAGGGGCTTAGTTGCTATTGCTACCCAATTGCCGAGTCCAACATATGTCTGAGGATATACCCGGGATCCCAGATACCATGCGTAAACGCATTCCCCTTCGTCAAAAAAACTATATTCAAGTGCGGCGCGGTAATAACTAGAGAAGAGGCAACTATAGAGGAGGCAACGTCCGGAATTCGTGTTCCAAATGTTTACGGCTGCACTCCTTTGTCTAGCTTAAAAGATTTCATTCCTAATTGTGTCTGTTATTGCCTAAAACAATAGTATAAATAATACTTAATTAAATACAATCATTTTAGATGAATAGGTCCTTATCTCAGATTTTTAGTTTCCTTATTTGAAACATAAAGTACTTCCAAACGGCCCAGTTTGTTGTGTTTCTTATATTTTGTGAGAATATGGATCATAGTTGAGAGCTTGTAGGAAATGTCGCATAGCCTAATTGGATCCTCCCGACGTAATTGGACTTAGGATGGTCTTGGACAAGACGAAGGTCATGTTCAACGAACACCTTTAAACGTCGATGGTATCATTCTCGAAGTCGCACACGAACGCGTCTACCTCGGGCAACTATTGTTATTAGGCAGGCATAACTTTGAGAATGAAGCTGATAGAAGGATTCAGTTGGGCTGAGCAACATTCCGGAATCGCAAAGGTTGCCTCAACCGCAGAGCTTGAATACAAAAGTCTTCAACCAATGAGTTCCCCCCGAGATTGACCTACGGGGCCGAAAAATGGCCTCTAAATTGTGGATTGGTGAGCAAATTTGCGGTAGCTCAGCGGACTATTGAACGTGCTATGTTGTGTGTTGCTTTTGCCGAAAGAATTCTTGGCGAAGCCTTAAGGCAGACAACTATAGTTTCCGATATCACAGAAAAGAGCTCGTTGAAGTGGAAATGGGCTCGTCATACACTCAGAAGATCAGATGGCAGATGGGCCAGTAAGTTTCTGGAATGGAGGCCGCGTTAAACGAAGTGTTGGTCGACCGTTCACCAGGTAAAAACACGATCTCTATGCAGTAGCTTTTCCTGGATAGATGCGAATAGCAGGATAATTGCCGTCTTAGCGTTTATTGAAAGAGGCATGAATCCAGCAGTAGAACAATATGGGCTGATAGTGATGATGGCGATGGATCATAGTTGGCGCATTGAGTAGCTTAATAGTATCATCGCCTAGTGGATATACTTACTACCTTAGCTTTCCTTGCAGTGAAATAATATTATATTCTAGCTTCTTCTTCTGCAGCTGAATTAAATTGAATGTAATATTTTGATTGAGCTGGACTACTGCCTATAGGATTAGTCCTATCATATCTATATGCGGTAGAAGAGTAGAGAGGCCTCTGCCCAGCAGAGGGATACAATAGATTAAAGTATTAATAATAATAAAGTTCAGGGTCTATAGTTGGGGATCAGATGGCATTCATTATTAGAAGAATTCACCTAGCAGTGAACGTATGGTAACGTAGTGGTAATGAAAATGATGAACGTGAAGTTAAAATTTCATCCTCGCATTTATTTAAACATACTTTATTTCGTGGAAGGACAAATGACTCGCTTTAGTAAAGTTAAGGGTCCAGGCTAGTCGAAGCCACCTGTTGACCTCTGATGCACCATAGCTATATATATATAGCTATCCATAAAAAATTTTTTGGACTGTTAATATAAATTGAAAAATTCCAATAACATTTTATTCGGACACAAGACTCGAACCCAGGACCTCATGACATGCTTACCACTAGATCACGAGACAGTCAATATAGTAATTATATTGCAGATGTACTTCTTTCTTCTTCCAATCCACCCAAAACTGACAACCACTCGAACCGAATCATACGAGAAACTTAGAAGTGCTGAGCTAATGCATTACCTAAAGTTTATCTTAATAAATTATAATAATTATCAAATTAAAATGTAGGAAAACGTGTCAGGCATTGTTGGTCGACGCTAGAGCTGGAACACTCCCGCCAGCTCGTTATAACTTTTACAACTGTTATCGAACTGCTAAACTTTTAGTTTTTACATAACAAAGCTTCCAGAATGTATTGACGGAATCTTGAATGCGACTTGATCATGTTAGTTCAATTTACATCAAAAAATGCACATCAAATTGTACCGATATGCCAACTATGGCAAGTGGCAATTGAATATATGTGAGATTGCCGCATTATCAACTTTTAC
>JAFELO010001147.1:181589-193406 GCA_017140195.1 Eumaeus atala
CCACAATAAAACACTTTTATTTTGGTGTTTTGCTTCATATTAGTAGATATGCTAAATAACTACGAATACAACTCAATATGCAAGTGGTTAGTAAATAGGTAACTATTAAGAAGTCCTAAAAATCTGTTTATTACGTAATGAGTCCATTTTTAAATAATTATAAATTGTATCCTCTTCATTTATTCATGTCTTCTTTTAATAAACTCTAACTCTTTGAGGTCATTTTTGACCCCGGACACGATGTAAGGAAGAAGATACTTAATTGTTACTAAACAATCCCAAAGTTCTGTCTATTCATAAAGGATAACTTAAACTTAGGTACGACTTCTTTAAGTTTACAACTTCTTGGATTAAATTTTCAATTAATACAAAAAAAGAAACAAAATCCAATAAGTATGAATAAATAATGACTTAGATATATCACAAACAATCCCATATTTGGTGTGATATCTAATTGTTATTTCTTCACGGATATTCAAATAAGACTATAAAACACGTTATTATTTCAAACTATTTTACACCTCATATATTTTTCATACCAGTCCAACCTTACATTATGTCTAATGGGGTAGACAGAGGAAACCCAGTGCCACATTTTTTTTATACAGGTCGAAAACGAGGGATCGGTGTTGTTAATGACTATCGATGAACATAGGCATTCGCATTATTGTAATGCAGCATTGTATTATATCTTAGTGCAATTTGTGCGATGCGTTTAAGGCAATCGATCTATCAAGGGGGTTCCGATTTTATCGCAGTAAATATGAGAGGAAACGTGTGACCGACAAGGACTAAACTATAAATCAAAAGAGACTGTTATCTTATAAGCGTCCGAGAAGCGCACACACTGGAGTATAAACTCAGTTTTATATTTTGCGGCGAAGGCAGTAAAAAGGAATATAAAATTAAAACTTCTTTGATTAATTGTGTAGTGATTTTTTTATAGCACCATATCAGTTCTTGAAGTAATATCCTCTTATCTTAGCCGCAGTATAACTTCATCACGATGATATTCCAATCCGTCACTAGCAATTTGATACATTTTGGTTATCTACTACTGAATATACACATATTATGTTTCTACACTAATAATATAAAATTGAATACTTTGTTTACTTTGAATGCGCTAACCTCAAGAACCTCTGGAACTAATTGAAAAAATATTTTTGTAGTGCTTAGTCGTTTTATCGACGAAGGCTATACGTTACATAGCATGACGCTACAACTAATGTGATCAGAGTTACGGAGGTGAAACCATGGGGTGATGCTACCAAAATATAATATGCCATGTTTGTGGTTTTCCAATCCTCGGATGTTGATTAGCACTTTACGAAAGAGGCGCATACATTTTTAGCCATCACTCACGCATATCACTGAATTGGGAGAAACGGTCATTTGGTTCACCTGATATTTAGCTAGCAACAACTACAATCACACGAACGTGAATGAATAATCTACTTCAAAGCGCGACAGTATAAATATAGTGCAATTCCATTCACGCTAATTTTACCTACAATCGATCAAAAAGTCAATCTCTTACTATTATTATTTCCTTGACTTGTACATGAAAGGTTAAACACTATCTGGTATCATCTTACAGAGAACTTCTGTTATACGTCATGCGAACGAATCTGTTTAAAACACAAAGATCAAAGACGCACGAGTCCTTTTTGAGTCCACAAGAATTTTCCTCTCGACTCGCCTTTGACTCTCACTTTGGCACTTCAACGTATTGACAGTTTCGGCTCAAACATTTTAACAAATGTGAACCACTGTAATGTAAACAAAAAATTTCTACTCTTATAAATTTGTATTACTTTTATTTTTTATATTAGCGGTATTGGGCCGGCACGACCGGACAAATACCTCTCGCTCACTCGATACTACTGTAAAGTGACACCTACGTGTCGCGTTCCGTGCGGTTTCTGAGTAGCCGGTGGCCCATTGACGAGGGGAGGTGAAAAGGAAGGCAACGCATCGGCATAGCAATTATGCTGATGTTTATGGGCGTCGGTAGTCGTAGAAACATACCGACTGCTCGTTTGTCCCACTATACTATAAAAATATATGTCTATATATAATATTATTGTTATTATATTAAGCCCTATATGTGTCCCATTGTTGGGCATAGACCTCCCACCATTTTTTTCCACTTTTCTCTCCAACGAGCCATGAGTGCATGGAGTTTATCTCGTCACCACATGAAATGGCTATTTTCCCAGGACTCCATGTGAACTCCAGCTCCATTTGGGCGCTGCGGTTTTAAGACCCACGGAAGCGATTTTTGTACACAGTTCGGTGTTAACTGTCAATATATTATAGAAATTTTATTACTTACGAGGGTGGGTCTAAAATTTCTAAGCCCGACCAAGAAAATGAAAGAAAAGTGGAACCAAATTTATTTTTATTTTTCGACAAAGTCTCCATCTAGTTGAACGCACTTCTTCCACCTGACCTGCAACTTGTTTATCCCCTCGAAAAAAAAAAGATTCTGGAAGGTCGACGAAATAATCGTTTACTGCGACTATCACCTCATCTTTGGTCGAAAATTTCGAGCCACCCAAATGTTTTTTAAATTTGGAAATAAATGATAATCCGAGGGGGCTAAATTCGGCGAATAAGGTGGGTGGGGCAGCAATTCGTAACCGTAGTCATGGATTACAGACATTGTTTCAACCGAAGTGTGAACACGTGCATTGTCTTGGTGAAACAAAACTTTCTTACGCAACATTTCCGGCCTTTTTTCTTTTATTTCTTACGGAGTCTCCGTAAAAGATTACAATAATAACTAGAATTTATAGTTTGAACCTTAGGTAAATAATGTACAAAAATAATGCCCTTCGCATCCCAAAAAACAGAAGCCATGACTTTGTTAGTCGACAAAACGACCTTAGCCGTTTTAAGTGTAGGAGAGTCTGATCTTTTCCACTGTTTGGATTGTTGCTTTGATTCATGAGTATGGTGGTGAACCCAGCTTTCATCCATGGTAACAAATCTATACAAGTCTCAAAGAGTTCCAAACAGTCTCGCGAAATTTTGTATCGAACTCGTTTTTGTTCAGCTGAAAGCAACCTCGGGACCCAGCGAGCAGAAACCTTTTGGAACCCCAACTCTTCTGTTATTATGTGTTGCACCCAGCCATAACTAATGTTTGTTATCTCAGCTATCTCACCAATTGTCAAACGACAGTCACCCAGTACGAAATCATAAATTTTATCGATGTTTTTTTCGTGGTAGAGGATGTAGGCCTTCCACTCCTAGGATCATTTTTAATGCTCTCTCGACTGCGCTTAAACTCAGCTACCCACTTCTTGACACTGGAATACGATGGCGCAGACTCCCCCAAAGTGCTCACTATATCTTGATGAATGTCTTTTGGTGATAGGCCTTTTTAATGAGGTACTTAATGACTGCACGGTGTTCAATTTTCTCCATTATTGAAAATGGCGTCAGATTGCTTCAAACAAATATTCACAGAAAATTTATATTGTACAGTATCGAAATGAAACTGCGCACTATAAAACAATATTACACATACTAACAAATGACGGTAGATTTGAAAAGATGTCATAGCTCCATGTAGGTTAGGCCACAAACTTTTAGATCCACCCTAGTACTAGCAGCCCGTCCCGGCTTCGCATGGATTTTTTACGAAACATAGCAAAAATTCATTGTTTTACAAAAATTTTAAAGTTATAAATGCATAACAATGATGATTCAATGACAAATAATTAAATATTTTTTTTAAATTTTACTTCAATTTATGCAGCGCAATAAGGAGTTACAGATATTTTTCTCACAGCTTTGGTAACATTACATAGGTTACATAATGATCAAAATATTTTAGAAAGTGTTGCATATCCTATGTTCATCACAAATAATATAGGATTCCAATTGTAAAAGACGTCTTCGAATAGGTCCAGTAGTTTCGGAGCCTATTCAATGCAAACAAACAAACAAATAAACAATCAAATATTCTCTTTAATGTCACTTGTCACAACTATGAACAAGCCTCGATATAAGCCGCACACAATTTAAAGTATTATCCAAAACAAAAAGAATGATGAAAAAAAGATAACGAAGAGCGATTTTTATAATTATTAAGACCTTAACGGTTTTCGTGAATACTGAATCTAGGCGAGAAAATTCACAAATATTCTTATCCGTATCGGTATAGTAATTATGCTGATGTTCATAGGCGTCGGTAGTCGCTGAAAGGCTCCGATTGCTTGTTTGACCTTATATATACTATAAGAAAAGACTGTTCTCTTGTACTATAAAAAATATTTTATCGACAGTATTAATGGCTTTTCTTTTGATATACTGTTTTGTTGCGAGAGATCTCATTAATATCGTTACCCGATCAGGCCCGGCTACACGTTACACGTCGCAGCCTTCGTCCAGCCAGCAGGTCTAATCTCCAATAGTCATTAATTTATGTTGCTAAGCTTTCATTGTTAACAGCTATTGTGTTAAAACCTTTCAAACGCAATCTGTTCCTTAAATTATGTAATATTAGACGTCATTCATGAGTTAAATCTAGTATTGAATTAAATTGTTCTGATATGATTTGTTTAGTATATATTACAGCAGAATCGGAACTTATATACACTAGTATGGTATCATAACTCCAGTGGTCTAACAGTTTATTACAAGACTCCATTTATGACTAGCATTTACTCCCAAATTTGTACGGATATTACCCGAGATATTGCAAAAAATCATTGCAAATTGAAAAATACAAGAGATTTGCCCTCGTAAACTTTACAGGTTATCTACTATAATAAAAAAAATTGTGACAGAACAACGCCTGTCGCGACAGTTTTTTCTGATAATCGTTCATTACGTCTTAGAAAGTATTATATGTTCATCAGAGATAAAGTAGATTTCAAATGACAAAATATGTCTTAGTTTGGTCCACTAGTTACAGAGCCGATTCAATGCAAACAAATAAAGAAACAAACAAACAATCAAGTATTTTCTCTTTATAATTACCAGTATCTATAGACTTGGTGTATATTTATACTACGGACAATTAGGCCATCGAAAACTATTACTCATGTTTTATTGTTGCATGGTTAACATTATGCATTAATTCCAACTGTCACATTATCATAAATATTTCGTGGTCTAGAGTACAACGCGTACGACTTTTCCCAAGACTACTACAATCCGAAATTAATTAAAACATGCGAACTCACCTTTTTTTATCTATACTATATATCTATAGGAATAACATGAAGCTTGTATATTACGGTTTTGCGTCACTTTTCCTCAAAAGACTTCCTTATCACGGGATAAGGAAGTTACCTAGACAAAAATACTACTCAATACGGTCCGACGAAATGTCGGTTTCCATTTCGGCAAATTTCTTCTGCAGTTTCGGTTTGGGCCAAAAATATGTCGAACCTTTCGGCCTCGGCGAAACTCCGTGTTTGGGTACTATCGTATGGCATTCGGTTAACGTTATTTTTAGCGACAGCCAGAAGTGGTTACGTGACATTTTGAAGTAGGTATTTTCTTTTTGTAAAATAGAACACATCGCTAAACATTTTAAATGAATTTTGGAGTAAAAAATGTGTACAAATTGTAGTTTTAAATACGGTTGAATCGATGTTATTGTTTCTAACAAACATAGGACACATTATTTCGTTATGTATGAAGGTTTCACTTTTTATTTTTATTTCCTTTTATAGAATAGGGGAAAAACGAGCAATCGGAGCCCTCTTATGACCTCCGATGCCCATGAGGAGTGAAATAGGTGGAGGGGTAAAGATTAAAAAATAATTTAATTTACCATATTAATAGTATTTTGTAAAAGAAAATTCCACTTCGCTATTTCGTAAACAACGTAGAATAAATCATTCGTATCAGCTATAAGATATAAATAACAAAGTATTGTCTTACACAACACACGCCAAACTGAATACAAAGTACCCTAGCAGTCTCCTTGTCCAGATAATATTTGCCGCGGATTCGCTCGATTTTTTGTTTACGCCAGCGGGCATTTGACAACGTTGTCGTCCCGTCCGCCGCTGGCTCTCCCGTCCCCGTCTCCCGTCTGTTGTAAGTTGGTTTTACAGGTCACTTGTGGTTTGAGCACGTTTATGTATAAAAAAATTGTGTTACGATGTTAGATGTATTACCTCTTCTGCGAGCTAGTGATTAGCATAATCAAACAAAACACCTTAAGAAAACAAGGTACAATAAATTTCGTAAATCGGAACAACCGAATATGTGGAAATCCTCCCGTACTTTCAATAATTTTTGACATGTGGTCATCTCAGTCCATCCGTGACCACATACCATTTAAACCAGTTATTTCCACATCATAGAGTCAAAAAACAATTTTGATGCAGAGGAGCAGGCTCAGGGACCGCCGTACCGCTGGTGCGACACAGCAATGGTTTTCTGTCTTCCCTAAAATAAACTAACTTACAAAACATTTGATACACAAAAAAGCAAGAATATATGAAAGTTTTGACACATACATTTGAATGTGGAGGGATAAGAAGGAGAAGGCAGAAACATTTGAAATATTCTTTAGTACATAATTTAGTTTAGTAATTTAAATGAGTATTTTATTGCTAAATGTTGCGTTTGCAAGATGATAGATGTTATAAATCAGTGCAAAGTCTTTTTCTTTTAGATTATTAATTATTTCTTATTAGTTCATATTTGTAAAAGTAACTATAGTAAACATTTTGTAAAAGTAAATTTTATAAATAAAACCCTTTTCTTTTTAGACGAAACACATTGTCGTTGTTATGATCATTTTATTTAATGTTTATCAACATTATTCTCTTATATAAATAAGGTGCATACTCATGACTATACACCTTATTTATATATCTATGTAATCACTTATTGCACATTTCTAATAATACCATATCATAGCAATTAGAGAACTAGTTCCCTAGATCATCGTTGCATAGAGCTCCTGAAATGTACGATTTCATCCCATAGACATACATATATAGTTTTACAAGTATATAACTTCGATTTCGGTCTGTCCGTCCATCTGTATCATAGTATCTGCAAGAGTTAGACTCGCACTTGGCCGGTGTATATTTAGAAAACTACAGTCACATCCGTTACTTTAAGTAACGTAATCTTAATATATATAAATCTCGTGTCACAATGTTTGTCCTCAATAGACTTCTAAACCACTTAACCGATTACAATAAAATTCGCACACTATGTGCAGTTCGAGCCAACTTGAGAGGTAGGATAGTTTAATTCTCAAATTATAGTCGCAATTTTAATTTATTGCTAATTATTTGTCTGTTATTATTTGACAGTCACAATTATCTGTTAACTCCAAATGATTCTAACAGATGTCGATACCTTCCGAATGGGTTGAGTAAGTAATCAATAGATGGCGCTACTATGGTAAATCTACGAACGTGTCATATAAGCTACATTTTAACAGCATAATTACCACGTGTTGTTGACGCTATAAAATTAATTAAATTTATTTTGTAGCGAACGAAATACCGTATAATTCAATTATTTCCACTTTTTAAATTTTTGGTGTTAGCATAGCCGGCCACGTGTTACTTAGACTGAAGTGTAAATTGAATTCATATTGTAATGAAGATAATACAGTGAAATATAATCCTGTTTTTTACTTATTTGTGCTTCATTGATTAAAACTTTATAATTTAATTTGAATATATGTATGTAAGTATTATCACATAATTATAAAATTTAATTGAAATATCAATGCAAAAATGATACACAATTTCCTACACTTTTTCAATAGTTGTATATTTTTTTTATTGTTTTTATTTAACCTCTATTAAAAAATATTTAGCACTTATTATTTCAATGTGCTATAATAACATGTTTTCCAGATTTTTTTTTCTTATATTCAAACGATGAAATTAATATATCAATTATTATTGAAATTACTATTTAAACTCTATAATTTAAATATGTACATGACAGTATTATCTCATAATTATAAAAGTTAATTAGAATGATTTTCAATATTTTTTTTCTCATATTTAAACGATTAATTTATTATTTTCAGTCAAATGCCACGGAAAAAATCTAACATTAACAACGCGAGCACTATAGAGGCACGACGCAAACGTATTAAAAGAGCTCATCAGTTGGCAGAACAAATTGAATAAAGAAATCCAGCTCAGAAGGTCATGCACAAGAATCTCAAGAACAGTGTAACAAAAGTCTGCAACAGAATATCATAAAAACAAGAGCAGCAGGAGAACGAGATATAGCCACATTAGGAGCACAGGAACAATAATTTCAATTTTTACATATAAGTAATATCACATAGTTTTACAAAAGTTAATTAAAATATCAATGATGGCACAAAGCCTCCCACACTTTTCAATAACTGTACAAAAAATTTTATATTATTTTTATTTAACCTCCATTGAAAATTATTTTGCACTTATTATTTCAGTGTGCTGTGATAACATGTTTTTCAGTTCCTCTTTCTAATATTTAAACGATTAAATTATTCTTTTCAGTCAAATGTCACCGAAAAAATCTAACCTCAACAACGCGAGCAGCAAAGAGTCACGACGCAAACGTGTTGAAAGATCTCGGCAATTACTAGAACAAATCTAAACAAGAAATGTAGCTAAAATAATCAGGACTGCAGAAAGTCGTGCAAAAGAATATCAAGAGCAGCGTAAAGAACGTCTGCAACAGAATATTACGAGAACAAGAGCGGCACGAGAATGAAACATAGCTACAGTACGAGTACTAGATCGACAAAGGCAACGGATCAGCCGCTCATTAACACGTGCATCATTCGTTCGGCTTGCCTTTGAATATGCACCAGATATTAACTACTCAGCGCATTCAAAAATTGCTATCGGTGGAAAAAATGGAAAATGTAAAAAGAACTTCCCAAACCGGCATACGAATGACACGATCACGGATACTGATGGTTATCCAATGTATCGCCGCAGAAGTAATGAGAATGGTGGCCACACATCTACAATGCGTCATATCAATGTTGATATTTGCAGTACTGTTAAATAAATTAAGTATATTTGTAAATATGCAAACGAAGGCAGTGATTTGGCCATATTTTAAGTACAAAACATAAATAAAAATGACGAAATAGCACGATACCAAATGGGCAGCTACATTAGCAGCAATGAAGCTATTTGGCATATTCTCAGCTTTCCCATCCTCGAAAGAGATCCTGCTGTCCTACATCTGGCAATACATCTTGAAAACGGTCAACGTGTATACTTCACTGAAGAAAATGTTCTCCAAAGAGCGTTCAAAGATCAGAAAGCGACTCTAACTGAATTTTTTACATTGTGTCAAAAACCTGATGTTTTTGGCCAATTCGCGAAGACATTGGTGTTTGGTGATGTTCCACGTTATTTCACAAATCCAGTAAAAAATGGGAGCCACGGAAACAAGGAAAACCACATCCTTCCATTACAGGCATATTCAAAGCTGAGACATTGGGGAGACTTTACACGGTACATCCAAAGCAACGTGAGTGCTTCTATTTACGTTTGTTATTGGTGAATGTTCCCGGACCAACGTCTTTTGAATTTTTACGAACAGTTAATGGTCGAGTATTCAATACATACCAGGATGCATGTCGTGAACTGCAATAGCTAGAAGACGATAACCAATGGGACTTAACGCTTGCTGATGCTGCGTTGACATCAACACCGAATAACATTCGTCAGTTGTTTGCAATTATTTTGACGACATGTTATCCCTCGCAAGCACAAACTTTGTGGGAAAAATATAAAAATTGTATGACAGAAGACATCTTGCACCGAATTAAACAAACAAATCAATGCCAAAACATAGATTGTACACCAGAGATGTACAATGAATCATTGGCCTTCTTATTTCAAATTTACCACTTAATCATTATGGTATGCTATCACCTAATCGTCCAGCCATCGACTTAGTCAATACCGATTTACAACGAGAAAATCAATATGACCATGGAAGTTTAGCAACAATTACCATGAACCATTACTGACAGCAGAACAAAAAATTATTTATGATCGGATTATGCCGGCTGTTGCTGCTGAACAAGGCGGTTTTTTTTTTCTTGTATACACCCGGTGGAACCGGTAAGACATTTTTAACATCGTAGATTCTTCCCAAAATACGGTCGCAACAAAAAATCGCATTAGCAGTAGCATCGACAGGCATTGCGGCTACTTTACTGGGTGGTGGGCGAACAGCACATTCAAGCTGCCATTAGACGTTCACAATAAACCAGATGCAATGTGTAACATCAAAAAGTATTGTTTAGTAGCTACAGTGTTGGGGAAGAGTTCTATAGTAATTTGGGATGAGTGCACAATGGCACACAAATATTCACTTGAAGCATTAAACAGAACTATGCAAGATTTAAACAGCAATAATAAACTTTTCGGTGGTGATATCTTACTTTTGTTTGGTGACTTCCGGCAGACCTTACCGGTTATACCTCGCTCTACTTTCGCAGATGAGATTAATGCATGTATGAAACAATCATTATTATGGCGAAGTGTTGAAACACTTCGATTGACCATAAATATGCGAGTACAATTGCAAAATGATCCATCAGCACAAATATTTTCCGAACAACTACTAGATATTGGGAACGTTAAAATAGAATTGCAACCAAATACACAATGCATTAAACTACCAGACAATTTTTGCACTGTTGTTCAGGATAAAAATGAATTAATTCAGAGTATTTTCTCGGATATACAGAATAATTATTTGAATCATGAATGGCTTAGTCAACAGGCGATTTTGGCAGCCAAAAACGTTGATGTTGACGAAATTAACTTCCAGATACAACAGTTGTTACCAGGCGATCTGATGTCTTTTAAATCAATCGATACTGTTGTTGATGAAAATGAAAGTGTAAATTTTCCGATTGAATTTTTAAATTCATTAGATATCCCTGGAATACCACCACATAATCTTCGATTAAAGATTGGTTCCCCTATTATTCTCCTCCGTAATTTAAATCCACCTCAATTATGTAACGGTACGCGTTTGGTCATCAAAAAGATCACCGGAAACATTCTTGAAGCAACCATTTTGGCTGGTAAGTTTAAAGGAAAAATGGTCCTGCTGCCACGTATTCCGATGATACCATCGGATTCTATCATACCCTTCAAAAGGCTACAGTTTACAATTCGTTTACCTTTCGCCATGTCTATAAATAAATCTCAAGGTCAAACAATGTCCATTTGTGGTTTAGATTTGGAAAATCCATGTTTTTCTCATGGGCAAACATATGTTGCGTGTTCACGTGTTGGGGAACCGTCGAATCTATTTGTGTTTGCTAAAGACATGTTAACCAAAAACATTGTGCACCGATTGGTGTTAAATTAAATTGAAATTGAAAGTATTTATAATTCAAATAAATAGATATTAATGTTTAAAAGTTTAAGACTGTCTGCCTTGCCTACCTCATTCATAAGTCTAAGCGTCACATGTTACTTACTTTATTATACTTATATTTGTAATAAAATTAAATGGAAATAATAAATACGATAATTTTTTATTTTGTACCTATTCATTTCTGCTTAGTATCAAGTGTAAGAACATTTTAATTAATTGTGTTCAACGTACTTCCCCTTCAAATCTCAATCCAATGAATTTGTATACCAACATCAACATTTTCGTCTTTGTTCGTGAATAATTTCATTGTACTAAAGGGTTATAGTAGTAGAAAGTCAAATAAGGAGATCACCATATTTTTTCACAAATACCATCTGTGTGAAAAAACATAGTGGACTCCGTGACTGATGTTCTCTTATTGTTCCTCTTAGATTGTTTACTACAACAAAAACGTTA
>JAFELO010001147.1:200766-215546 GCA_017140195.1 Eumaeus atala
TTCCTACTTTATGCTTTAAACCAATCACCGGTTACCTATTTTTTTTAAGTTTCTCGTCTGCTACAAATATATTTAATTCTGTCATTTATCACACACTCGTGATAAAAATCTCTCATACCAGTTTCACTTACAGATTTAGTCCTCACACCTTGCTCCGCGGCCGACCTCACTTCTCTCATTACGTGTTTAATTAACCGCGGCCCGCGAACTCGCTCACTAATTCGCAACACCACACGCTGCCCTTGACACACAAATTCCTCAAGTTTATATTTATGCGTACCCGATGCTAGAGCGACCACATATGTCATAAACTCTATAAGATGTTTTAGTAAGAGGTAGTGCCATGCTGCATTGCAAGCGAACTGGATCGACACGATTGGGGAGGCACCTCTCGCTCACTTGAAAATTCTGTAAAGTGACATCTTTGCTCATGCGGTTCGTACGGTTTATGAGTATCCCGCGGCCCATTGGAGCGAAGGAGGAAAGGAGGACAGTCCATCCGCATAGTGATTATGAAGAAGCTTATTAGATCCGCCTGCTCGATTCTATCCATATGTATATTTTCAAAAGGATATATGGGGTATTCTCTCACAGTGCACATATACTTACAAACTAAAATTAATAATAAATAATTGTAGAACTAATCAACAGTTGTCTATAATTCTATACTAATATAATAAATCGGAAGAGATTATTTGTTTTCTGGACTTGCTAATAATCTCTAGAACTTACAAGTCAGATATAAAATAATATGTTTTATATCAATGATTAGGGATAAGTTTCTGTCTGTCTACAAGAATATAAAATATAGCTGTCAAACAAACAGTTTACGGTATTTTAATTATCTTAAAAGCTAAGCCTTACACAGATAAATATGGATTATTTATAGCATGTGATATTTTATTTATTATATGTAAAAAATCTCTAAGTGTGTGTTTATGATTATAGTCTGCAATAAATGAGGATCTTAAGGATCAAATCTTAAGAATGCCTACTTGCACATTCCGAATTTTTTTGGAATTAGTAACACCCGAAAATCTATATAAAATACATAAACTGAGCACATGTTCTACACTTTTCGGAACGGATCAAACTTCTACACAATTGTTGAATGCAGCCTGCCGCAGTCAGAGCACCCGTGGAAAAAACCTAATGACATCATGCGCAACGCAGAGCTTACATACATTTTGTTTGTGTCGGCGCACACATACGTGAATTACTATTTGATTACGCGTCGTCCTGTGTTCACCACTCTATCACAGTCTACCACTATCCTCACTGACTGTATATATTCCGAATGAAGAGACCGTTTGCGCTAGTCTCGCGGAATACCGACACAAACTTTCGCTTTAGGAAATTGAATACAGGAACGTCCAGACGGAATAATACGTACTCTCAATACGTATTAGTCCAGATGGACTAATATTCTTAATATGCTTTGAATGTGAGTTGAGATAATATTCTTGTGTTCTATCTACAGCAGTGGTTATTTACCAGTGGTCCAGGAACCGCTACTGATTTTTGAAAACACATTGAGTGGTCTGAGAGCTACGCTAATAAATGAGTCACAGGAGTCAGCAGTCCACAGATACTTTAAATAAACTAGGTACCGCATATTAACCTCTAAATCAATATACCAACGGTCTTCCGATACTAAAAGTTTAAGAGGCACTGAGCTACAGGATGTTTTACAAGACACAGTAAAAATCGCAGAGCGTTTTCAGTATTCGATTCTAATTCCATACTATGAGAGCATACCAGTTTCACTACCAGATTTAGTCCTCACATCTCGCACCGCGGCTGACCTCACTTCTCTCATTACGTGTTTAATTAACCGCGGCCCGCGAACTCGCTCATTAATTCGCAATACCACACGTTACGCTTGACACACAAATTTCTCAAGTTTATATTTATACGCACCCGATGCTAGAGTGACCACATATGTATAGAGTTTATCTCTATAGGATGTTTTAGTAAGAGGAAGTGCCATGCTGCATTGCAAGCAAACTGGATCGACACGATTGGGGAGGCAACTCTCGCTCACTTGAAAACTCTGTAAAGTGACATCTTTGCTCATGCGGTTCGTACGGTTTTTGTGTATCCGGCGGCCCATTGAAGCGGAGGAGGAAAGAAGAACAGTATATATCTGCATAGTACTTATGAAGAAGCTTATCAGATCCGCCTGCTCGATTCTATCCATGTGTATATTTTCAAAAGGATATATAGGGTATTCTCTCACAGTGCACCTATACTTACAAACTAAAATTAATAATAAATGATTGTATAACGAATTAACAATTATGTTCTATACCAATATAATAAATCTCATGAGATTACTTGTTTTTAGGACGTGCTAATAATATTTAGAAGTTACAAATCGGATACAAAAAAATATGTATTACATCAATGAGAAAGGATAAGTTTCTGTCTGTCAACAAGAATATAACATATAGTTAACAGAGAAACAAACAGTTTATGTCATTAAAGTTAAGCCTTCCATAGAGAAGTGAAGATTACTTATAGCATGTGACTATTTTATCGATTATACATCAATAATCTCTACGCGTGTGTTTATTATTAAAGTCTACCAAGTAACTTCGTTTAGTATCACACTTTTAGCGGGTACACGTAAAAATCCATTACTCTTATTTTCTGATTCATCCCCTAGCTCACGATTTCAGGAGTTAATAATATATTGCGGCTATTGATGACTTAATACACACACACTTACATATAGGCATCGGCTGTCAACCATTTTGTTTCGCTACTGATTGCGCAGATTGTGTACAAGCCAGTAATATATAACAAATACGTTGTATGATATCAGATATTTTAGTTCCTTGACAGATCCCGAACAGCAAAAACCTGTAAATTTGTATTAAAATATCCTTATAAATAAATACTCATGGTCGTCCTGTACGTCATAGCTTCGGCAAATTTGTATAATGTAGTGAAAATATGTAACGATCTTAAAATAACTCTAAAATATACTACGTTTCGGTTTAAAATTGTTCAGTCGAATTGTAAAGCGGGCGTTAAATTTAGTTGATGTTCCGGGACATTTATGAAATATATCTCAACGGCTATGTTAAATGAAGACCATATACGTAACGGTTTTAATATGAGCGTTTCTGTAATTACTATTGAAAGTAAATTAAATTTTCTATAAAATTACGTGTAATAATTTGTTTGACAATAAAGAAACTATAGTGTTTGAGTTATAAATGAAATAATATACTTCAAATTTGAATTTCGTGAAGACCCATACCGAAATATGGGCTAATTACATGCACATTCAATCTCCAGTGTGTATATTTTTATTTGTTGGGATAATCTCTATAATTTCTACATTGGATAACTTTATTGTTTATGTTATGTCGCTATAACAACAAGGATATTAAATGTATTTAATAATTCAAGGCCTCACTTCATGCTGACAACTTTAAAAAACAGAGCTATTTTGTTTTGAGGCGGGCTAACGATTGTCATTGCGAGACAGATTTCCAAAATGGCGGCTGACGTTCAGCCTCATTAAATATCTTGATTTTAGGCCAAGTGTGTTGAGTGCAAATGCGATAAAATAACATAGACACGTAGCTCCAGCCTTAGCCTTCGAACCTATATTGGCATAGTTTTTTATTTCCCTATACTCTACAATCAACGCCATTGTTGTTGTCATGTCAAGCAACGTCGCGAGTGTTAAAGTTTCCTGGTGCAATTTTACTCAACCGTATTCAATTCGGCTTATAGATGACCCGCCACAAAATAAAACGACCCCGTTTTTTTTTCATGACTACCTGTAAGGAAATACGGCAATTTAGAGACTCCGATTGCGATACATATATAAAATAAAACTTTCAAAGTGGAAATAACAATAAAGTAGTAGCACCATCGCGTGGTTTCACCCGCATAATCCCAATCCTATTAGTTGTATGTAGCTTATTGCCTACGGTAAATGGGTAATTTATTCAACACAAAAATATTTTTTTACAATTAGGGACAGTACCTACTGAGTTTAGCATGTTCAAACAAAGAAACAAACCCTTCATCTTATGTTATTAGTATTGATGTGGATTTAGTTGGGGTGGGTGGGTATGTTTATACTTAAAATTTGTTAATAGTTTTGACCTAGTGAATTATAATAAGTTTAGAGCTAGACGGAGAGCCAATACCCCCGGAAGGAGTCTAGCTTATCTCGCCATCACAGATGGGGTCGACGGGCATTCTAGGAGTACGTATATACGTTCGTTGGCCCAGAAATCCTCAGGTCTGAGACGGACGTGGCCAGCTTAGTTTAACTTAGACCATGTAGTAAGGTTTTAGTATATAATTTATTAAATGGATTGCTACTTAGCGTTTCTTTGTTCATAGTTTACCACATTATGCCACTGCTGCTACTTTTTTGTCACCAGGATCGACTGCGACCACCTCTTGTGAGCCCTTGATAGGATAGCAAGGAGGGAATACTAAACGCTAGCTTGGAGACCTCCACAATGCAGTTTTTAGTATTCACAACGAACTTAATCAGAAGAATATAGAAGGAGTAAGAAGTATTTCCAGTTTCACTCCCCAATCAAAGCGAAGACGGCACGGGATTGCAATAGGTCAAACTATCAAAAATAGAGACAGCATCCAGGTAAAACCCGGCTGCTATGCACCACAGAGTTGTTTGTAAATGTAGGCATTTATATTCACTGTCCTATAACATTGTGATGTGTAGTAAATATATATAATAATTGAACACCATGGACTAATTATTGTAGTTATGTCTGTTCATATATATAATGCTTATACATGGAATATATAATGCTATTATATGGACTAATAATTGTAGTTATACGGCTAGTCCGTATATTATATTCTATTTATACTCGTGTTCATTACAACTAAATATGTCAGACCCTGAATACGTAACTAATATTATATCGCACCATCTCCTTTGTTAGGTCCTCCTGAGGTGACGGAAATTGCGTCTTATTGTTGAACTTGTGTGCGTCTATGTTGTCTGACAATTCCATTAAATCTTCATATTATTATATATTCGTGACAGTGTATAAATAAGCATTTATTATGCTACATAGTGTAGCTACACTTAATAGCTAAGGTGACCAGGGTTGTACACGAAACGGAGATTGAAAATCTCCCCACTGAGCAGAAATGTGGTGAGATCTTGAGTTTCAACTTCAAATGCTCTAAATGCTGGAACAATTTTCGCCTCCTCTCCACTCCACGTGATCTCTCCTCTAAAAATCTTTTCAACGTCACTTTAAATACTGTTTATTAGAAATCCAAAAACAACTTTAACGATTTAACACTGTTATTTTCATAATCACATTTATGATATTAAATATATATGAGTTTAATTGGCCCAGGTTCTATGAAATTCCCCACCATGGTTCAAGCCTTGTCGTGGCTGTGGGGCTCAGTAACCTGGATTGAATAAAGACACCTTGGGCAAACCCTTTGTACCCCTCTCATAAGAAGAGGAGACTAAGGAGCAGGAGTAGGAGCCGCTATTTACCCCTCTCTTAAAGGAAGAGGGGACAAAAGAAAAAAAGAGGCGAAATGAGAAGTACGCTTGATCCTCATCCTCCTTGCTCGTAAGGGGAGAGGATGTGCACGTCAACCCATTGTACTGTCCTAAAGTTGGTGGAGTTGTCCTGTGATGCGGGACGACCCCCATACTGTACTGGACCCTACCCAGGGCCAGTGAATGCGCGTAAATATGCGTTTCCCTGCGTCAACAAAAAAGAAGTTTGATGAAATTGCTGTGTAGCGCTTGGATATGTATTATTTATTGTCTAACTGAAATAAGTGGAGATCCGTTCCGGTTTTGTCGATGAATAAATTATACAATCAAGCTTTCCTGGGAAGTCACTCTATCGGTGAGTGAAAATAAATGAAAAACCGTTCAGTTGTTACACACTTTTTAAAAATTAATTTAAATACTTTTTACACTTATATTATTTTGTACTCACGTTTAAACTTTCTAATAACAATGTACCTTATAGCCTAATAAATAAAGTTATTTTTTTCTTAGTAAAAAATTATATATTTGAAAATTTTATTTCTTTCTCAGATATAAATGGAAATCATAAAGGAAAATTAGATCGCTTCCTTGAAATACAAATTTTATGGCATTTCTGATATTTTTAATGACCCCAGAAGTGACAAGTTTACAATAAAAGGGAAAATGAAATAATATTCTTAATAATTATATTTTCATCTTATGTACTCAGTTTTGAAACTTGTACAACGTGGACTGTAAAAGATTTGATACTTTTTGGACACAGTTGTGTTCCTATATAATCAATAAAACTGTAATAATAAGGAAATATCGCTAACAAAATAAATATGTTCATGTACGCAGAAACTTCCCAGAATTTAATGTTATTTTTTTTCAGAAAATATCGCTAACAAAATAAATATGTTCATGTACGCAGAAACTTCCCAGAATTTAATGTTATTATTTTCAGAAAATATGGACACCATATGATACTGATCGGTTAGTAGTATCATATACTTTGTGCTTTACATTATTTACAGCCGGTCACGGCCTTAACTAGAGCAATGAAGAAATATTAATTTGACAATCGATTGCCTCAGCAGTATCGTAGCAACACCAGAAACTACCAGCGAATCCCACCTAAGTTATAGCACTAAATATGTGTATTATTTATTATCTGAAAATAACTGGAGATCCGTCCCGGCTTTGTCAGTGAATAAGTTATACATCAAAACTTTCCTAGGAAGTCACTCAATGGGTGGGTGAAAACTAAATGAAAAGCCGTTTAGTTGATTTTGTTTAAATAGGTCACATACAGACAGACAGCTTTTGGGAACTTTGTTTTATAACAATCACACATACATACTACATACACTTTAAGTTCAGATATTTAACAAAACATTAGGGAATACGTCTTAAATTTCTTAAGTACAATAATTATTATTTGCTGGTTGTGCCGGCGACTTCAATCGCGTTAACTTTACCTTCAGTTATAATAATGCACTATTATTTATTATATAAAGTGCCTTTAATTATAATAATCACTTGTACTACAAAATTACATAAATATATATTGTGCTACAAGTTTTTCCACATTATAGAACGGAGATCATTTTTCCGATGTAAGAAGCGCTGTGGTAAATGTTTACATACATATATAATAGGTATATTTGACAGTAAATCTACATGTTCATACATACGAACATGTAGATTTAGTATCCATATAGTATATTGTGTAGATTTGATGTACAATGGGTATACCATTTCACATCAAATCCATACAGATTTGGTGTTAAATTTGAAAAAAATCGTTTTTTTATTAATTGATTTGCGTACCCAGTTATTGGAATAAAGTTTATTCGCTTTTCGGCAGTAATATGTCACCATTATAACGACGGTCTAAATCGATCCCAAAAATATTATCACAAAGTTCTCCATGTTCCGTCTAATGAGGTGTGGATTTCCGCCTGTTTGTTTTCAGTTATGCGATCGCCTTTTGTTTGTTAACGGACAGCGGCAGAGGTGTAACTATGTCTTATTTGTGTAGGGACAAAGTAATTGTGCAAACGATAGTGATTACTTTATAGTATACAGCGATTCACCACGGCTTCGAGCATGAATAAAGGAGCCCTAACAGGGTTGATCATTTTCGTTTTTACAATTTTGACCACAAGCTGAAACATACACTTTTCTCTGTCGAACTCTAACAAACTCCTGAGATAATCGTTGCGCCCAGGCGAAATAAACGTCGTTTTATACGTCCTATACGCAGCGATGGATAGCGATACGGATAACATTAACAATGTTTAAATTCCCTAAAGATGATGAAAATGAAAAGTTCAGTATATTTTCACACATTTATCCAATGCTGATAAGCATTGGATCAATGTGTGAAAATATTGTAAAATGTCATCAATCAATGTGTGAAAAAAAAATATGTGTAAAACCTCGACAAGCAGAGCGATCAATGTATAATACTCAATATTGTAAAATAAATTAGATGACTAGTTATTATGAGCATTAATAAATCATATACATGTTTGCTCTGTACTCATTTTGAAATCACTCGCTACTAGAACACCAAAGAAGTTAATAATACGCAAACAAAAGGTCTACTACGGACGAAGAAAAATACATTTTTCAAAACTGAGCCATTATGATCGGAGCCAAACGATGATTAATATAAATACAATACACAAATAAGCACAGTCGGACACATTCGGGTATATGTGGCCTCGATAAATCAAAAGCATCAATTAATTATACGAGCGACCGAAGGAATATTCCGAGTGAAAAGAGCGAATAAATTGTTGAGACTTTGATAGATTATTCCGACTGTACTTTTATTGCTTTTTTAAATTCCATTCAAAGCTAATACTGTCCAATAAAACATGGAAGATACTTATAAAAGCCACGAGGAATTTTTAATTATTCAAAGTGTATGTTAAGAATTGAAAAAAAAAAAAAACAAACTTTATGTAGGTACATTTTCCACAATTCTTTATTTTTCAATTTACATTTACGACCGGTTTCAACTTATCATCATCGGGTAAATATATGTTTTTGTAAGAAATAAAAAAATGTCTACAATTAACGGGTTAATTATATTGAAGCAATTTATGATTTTAATACTATCTATTGGTCTAACTATAGGTCTATGGTCAGTCAAAATTGAATATTGTGAAATACAGTTTCAGTTATTTTCTTTTCGTGTAATTATTGTGTATACAGTTTATTAATTTATTCAAGTGTTGACATGAATTTATTCAAGTGTTGACATGAATTTCCGAGTGTGACAATACATACAATTAACTATACAAAATATGTGTTTTTCTATTCTGTGTAGTTTTTTTATTAATTCTAACGACTGTAAATAGTGGTGAAGCTGGCAACTGTAACCGCAAACGTAGTTACGTTTTCACACCAGCCTTATTTGCTTTCCGTTTGATACAAGTATGTGAGTGTCGTATTTTTTATTGTTTCACGGGAAATGTGTGAGATCCGGTGAGTGTGTGGTACTCACTAAAACTCCGCGGGTTCCTTCGGTCGTCTAAATTTAGGTGCCCTGTATCTAAGTCTTACCTTAAGCCGCTATATTCACTCATTCATTATTCTTTTACTGTACGGTGAAAATCATATGAGTTTTAACAATATATTTTACTGGTAGCCCGTCCCGGATTCCCAGGAATATTTTACGAAGTATAACAAATATTATTTCATGGTAATGATGATTCCATTGAGTCATCATGACATTTCATTGCAATAACAACAAATTAAATATATGACACAACAACGTTTGTCGGGACAGCTAGTCGTCAATGATTTCTGCAGCGAAATAAGGATTTACTTAATTTTTTTCACAATTTTGGTTACATCATGGAGGTTTCATAATCATCAAAACGTATAAGAAAATGTTATATAGCCTATGTTCATCACATGTAACGTAGGATTCAAATGGTAAAATAATGTTTCGAATCGGTCCAGTAGTTTTGGAGCTATCTAATGCAAACAAACAAACAATTAAATGTTGCCTCTTTATAACATGAGTGTTAGATATAGATAGCATCGCAGCACTTTAGAAGTACATATCGTTCATCACTTAGTCAATAAGCGACATTGGCTCTTCTAGTACGTTTGTGGGAATAATTGTCGATTCTGTCTCGCCTCCAGAGTAAGAAGAGGGCACCGGGTCCAGACGGGGTGCACGGGAGAGTGCTGGCGATCTCTCTCGTGCACCTCGAGGAGGGTCGGCTCTGCCTGCTTCCAAAGACAGGGCGGGCCCTGGACTCGGCTTCATCGGTTTGACCACCGGTGCTTCTGAACGAGACTGGGAAGGCTTTAGAATGGATTGTGGTCTCCCGTCTCGTTCAGCATCTGGAGGAGGGCACGGGACTCGGACTCTCTGATTTGCAGTTCGGGTACCGAGCACACCAGTCGACGATCGATGCCCTCAAGCGCCTTCGGGCGGTGACGGGTGAGGCGGAACAAAGGGGCGAGGTGGTGGTCGCGGTGTCCTTGGACATCGCGAACGCATTCAGTAGTCTCCCGCACATCGTGATACGGGAGGCACAGGTCTTCTTTAAGGTGCCTCCCTATCTCGTGAGGCTGTTGGATGCATACCTCTCTGGTCGTAGATTGGCCCACGAAAACCGGTCAGCGTCCGTGGAGTGGCGGCGAGTCGGGCGCGGCGTCCTACAGTGTTCCGTGCTTGGGCCGATTCTGTGGGTAATTCGGCTACGACTGGGTCCTGCAAGGCCGTCTCCTCCCTGATATGGGTGTCATCCGCGTAGCCATATCTCTATGCCCGGGGACGAGATTACAACGAGGCGGCGTGGCTGGCCGAGGTGAGCGGTGACTTCATCATCAGCCGCATTAAGAGGTTGGGACTTTGGGTCAGACTAGAAAAGACAGAAGCCCTTCTCTTCCACGGGACCGGCCGCAACGAGCCCCCACCTAGGGGCCCCATTTGGAGCTCATCCGTGACGGAGGGTGGAACCTCGACCCACACTTCGCTATGGTGGGACCGAAGGTCGTGAAGGCGGTGAGTGCGCTGGGCAGACTCCTCCCGAACCTCGGAGGACCCAGCGCCACCTGCAGGCAGCTGTACTACGGTGTCTGTCGGAGTATGGCGACGTACCGTGCTCCGGTTTGGGTTAATCGTCTCACTGCGAGAAATAAGGACCATCTGTGCTCTGCGCAGAGGGTCGTTGTAGTGAGGTCGATTTAGGGTTACTGTACGGTGTCGTGGGCTGCAGCGACAGCCCTAGCCGGTGATCCCCCGCGATTCCGTCCGAGATCTGAACCCCACGCATGACGAGATACTACGGATCCGCCGGTTAGAGCATGTGGCATTAATGCGGATTCGGGGAAAGGACCTGGCGCGGCAGCCGTACGGGACAGAGATAACTTTCTTCCGTCTGACGCAGGTGTTCACCGAACGTGGTTGCTTCGGTGAGTACTTGTGTAGGTCGGCCTAAAGGGAGCCGACGACTCATTGTCACGATTGTGACTCAGCGGTGGACAGTCCTACGACTGTCCACCGCTGAACTTGTCAAAGTCGAACATCGTCGTAGCGACGCTCGGCAGTGACGCTGGCTTTCTTCTGTGAGACCGTCATGTCACAGAAGGAAGCCGAAGAGCGGGTGAGAGAGGAGCTGCCGACTCAGTCGCCCCCCGCTGACGACGAATGGGGGTACGAAGGAGGAGCTATTTGTAGTGTGCCCCTGTGTTCCGTGTCGGGCCGGGATGGAAATCGGTCTACTTCATCAAGACATAGCATCGTGGGGACTGGTCATATCGTAGCCGGACAGTCCTCGAGGAGGTGAAGTCTGGCCTTTTCGCCGAGGCCGGCCTGTCTAACTAATAGCGGCTGAAGTCTCCCGTAGCGGTTTAGTTAGTATTGTTACCCAATTGCCGAGTCTAACATAGGTCTGGGGTTCAACCCAGGCTCCCAGGTATCATGCGTAAATGCATTCCCCTTAGTCACCAAAAAAAAAGAAAAAAAAAGGCCAAACAATCACATTCAATTTACGTATTAAGACACATAGTAAGAGGCAAAAATCTTACATTCTGGAAAGAAAGAGAAAATTTAATCAAGACAATTTAAAAAAGTTTTATGATTGCATTGGTTCACTAACATTAAGTGATGTAACACAATCGCATATCACAGAAGCAGCATTCAAAACTTTACGTGACACGTATAATTCTTTTAATGATTTATGCTTTCCACATATCACAATCAAAAAGGGAATAAACATATCAAGAGTAAGTGGTTATCTAAAAGTATAAAGAGATGCTGTAAAGTCAAACGTATTCCATTTCTCCATTAATCTAATAAAATAATTAATGAAATTGGACTCAAAAAATATTTTCCAACATTACAATAACAAGCCATCACTTCCTTGGCCCCACACCGCTCCACATCCTCCAGGATTACTGGAGTTGCCGACACATCTGCACCTACCTACTCCGTCCTCAGCCCCCCTCAAAGACTTCTTCCCTTTCATTCTCTATCTGCTCTCTGAGCGCCGCTCTGGCTCTGGACAAAATGTGTGCCTTTGCCGCTTTTGGCAACGCACCGCGATCTCAATCTGACAGCCCTGACAGAGGACGCCTCGGACCCAGAGTCTCCGGACCCCTCCGTAAAGAAGCGTTCACTCCCCGACTCTGCCTCAGACAACGACGCTTACGAAGGCAAGTCCCCGTGCACCTCGAAGTCCACGCCCTTCCCCTTAACGATCCCGTATACCTTTTCCGAAACCCATCTCCTCCCGACATGTTCAGGCCTTGTATAGCGAAAACAGTACAGCTAAAAACAAAGCAATACAAATCCCAATTCCCGAAGTGGCTCGCTCGAACCTCGAGAATTTGATACAAATCACCCCACGAAAGTCCTACACAAGCGTAAACAAATGAAAAGCAACGAAGCACCACGAACTTGACAACAAGACACGTAAAACAGAACAAGTATTTCACCTACACGCCCCCGCCCCGGGAGTGAACGGTAAAACCAGGACAAGTTTATACGGCTTACTGATTTCCGTAGTGTGAGAGCCGAACCACGAAAACAAAAATATCTCTGCGACCTGACGTTTTCACCAGAAAAAAAATGCGCCTCCGCTAGACCTTTATGTTGCCGCCACTGACATCACCAACATTATAGGTAATGCTGGTGTTATGTAGCTGTCCTATCATCATCGAGGCGTGCTGGTCCAACTTGACTGCAAAGAAGCAACATCACTATCTCTTACAGTTAAAACTACGTAATAAATATAACGCCACTACTCCTCAGTTCTTATAATTGAAAGTAAGTAATAAATAAACTTTAATTTTGTTTCAAAAACTGAAAACGTGAAGTGAAACCCGTTTATATGGTGAAATATAAAAAATAAGCAGCAACAGTCTGTGAAATAAAATTGCAGCTTATGAAAGCAGTTAAGTTTAACTTGTAAGTTTTAAGTCCGTTCTAAGTTTAAATTCAAACTTGTAGGACTAAGTTGATTATGCCATGTAACACTTTCAATTTTAGTTTAAGATGATGCGAAATGCAAATGCAAACTTTGTGATTATCCTGACTGATATACTACTGCGACTGCTTCACGTGTTATATAATACGTCCCCTGCCACTGTCTTATTAAAAGTACGACATTTGATATTTCTTTAATTTCAGTTGCATTTGTATAGTTGTTGCATATACAGTTTATTTTTATCGTAAAGGGGCAAACCAGCAATCTGAACCTTTTTAGGACTACCGACACCCATGAGCATCATCCACATAATTACTGTGCCGACACGTCGTCCACCTTTGGACCCCCCAATGGGCCACCGGCTACTCACAAACTGCTCGAAACGCGATACTATAGATGCCACTTTACGGCGGTTATGTGAGCGAAAGTTACCTCTCCGGCCATGCCGGCCCAATTCCATTGCATAGGAGGATGTAATGACATGTACTTTGCATGGCACTACCACCTCCTATGCGGCATGGCAGTACCACTTCCTAACAATAGTACATAATAAATACGTAATATATGTATAGAACAAGGAACACTTTAGATCCAAGTCAGATTTGAGCTTGCTTATTCTGCATTTCTGTTAGAAAATACATTTAAACATTGTGATTTTATTCCATTAATTTTGACCATTCATATTAAAAACTTTAATGTGTTAAGTTGTCTTGTAAGAAATATAATTGTTATCATTTATCAAGTTGGTATTAATTATTAGTATTCATTATCAAATTTAGAGTGCTGGATCAAGTTGGTATTAATTATTATTATTCATTGTCAAATTTGGAGTGCTGGATCAAGATTACCTGCAGGCCTGTTACGGTAATGTATATTTAACGTTCAAAACTATGGTAAGTGAATTTCGTTTATTCTCTTGATTGTAACAAATTACAATCAACAGAAAAAAAATTGACTAAATTTTGTCTACAAGACTTTATGTTGTACTCAATCTAAATTGTATTTTTGTACGAACAATAGTTATTCAACGCTATTGCACAGTTAGTTATATTTCTTTAAATACGTAGAGTAATTTGTTTATGCTGTTTATTCTAGATATTACAATGTTATAAGGAAAAGTCTAGAACTCTGATTAATTTAAGGCGTAATTGAATGGATATATTGCATTTATTGTTGAAACGTTTATACCATTTCTTCTCGACTTGTAGGGTTATTTGTTTTTTATTGTTTCCGATATTGGTGTGCTGTTGTTTATCAATTTTAAAAACGAACCTTGTAAAGCCTAATGCATATGTCTAACATGGCCCATTGGGGGAGGTGAAAAGGAGGCAAAGCATAGGCATAACTATACCGATGTCCATGGGCGCCGTTAGTCGTTGAAGGTCTCCAATTTCTCGTTTGTCCCCCTATGCTATAAAAATGTATTTGACATATGACGCATTGATATTAATGATATTTATTACTTTCAGATTATGTTGTCTCGGTTCGAATTTAGATGCACTTAAACTTTTTTTTTTGCTAAGGCGCGCACAAAAACCACCGCGAGTGCCATCAGTGCCGCTCTTGGTGAGGTGCCCCGCAACAACAAACATCAGGCATCTCGTCGGCTAGACAGCCGTAAGATCGATTGGAACAAGTCGTAAGCAAGATCAGTGATTCTACTGAACGTGATGACAGCTCCTTATCACGTTCTAGTGTAACTAATCAATGTCGTAAAAGTTAGCAAGCGTTACCGTCAGTATGTGAAGCTTGGACGTCGTTGAATCACGTGCTGCATCTTCCTGGATATATTCTTGCAATAATGTCGC